>JAUJYT010001929.1:0-10151 GCA_033996565.1 Nanhermannia nana
AAACTTTTAATATAAATATGAATAACAATTTAGATAAAAAGCCGAATTTTATTTAATACAGAGTACAGAGTATACAAAAATACAGAGTTCATGAAATATTTATATATTTAATAATAATTGTGCGACAAAAATAAAAGTTAAAATTAGTAAATAGTAAAACATAATTCGAAATAAAATGATTCAAATGTCATCGTTCGTAAATTCAGTTTCCTTTTAAAAAACATCACTTACCCGAAAAATTCATTTCTTTTTAATAAATGATAAAATACATATTTAAGAACTTATAACAATCTTTTCCTTAACAATCGCTGAAACTTTCTGCAGATGTGTTGTCAAGAAATCTGCTTCATTACCAGTAACTGTGTATATGTCGAAACGTCCCACAAAGTCCTAAAGATTAAAAATAAAAATTATAGTAATTATAGGATTATAATAAAGTTTTTTCAATAATTAAATGACGAAATGAATAAATTAATAAACTTTTTAACCAAAACCTAAAAAATATAGAGTATATAAATACAAACCTCTCTCTTAAAGCCATAACTATTAAGCACTTGATCTTGAAGTACTGTGAAGTCTTCTTCCTTTTTCAACAATTTCACGAGTGAGACATCGGTCTGCACTTGTTTTAACTTTCTCTTAACCACTTTAGATGAAGTTTGTTGTGACACAGATTTCATTTTTTCAATATTCTTCTTTTTGTACTTAATAACCATATCAGCTCTTTCGAAAGAGCCCCTAATAATATCGTCAACATCTTTGCCAACAAGATGTTTGCCTCCGTAGTGTTTCATCAATTCAATTAATTTGGTGACTCTCGCCTGTTCGCCCTTAATCTCCATCACGTCTTTTTGAATTTGACCGATAATTCTGTCGGGAATGTATGCCCGAAGATATGTAAACACCATTTCAAATCTTTCGTCAACATTCCAATCCTCGTTTTTAAGACCGCTCGGATCGAAAGGATCTAATATAACGAGTGCATTCATTGGCACTTTCTTACGACACATTTGAATACCAATAACAGCACCGAATGAGTGACCGACAACATCGTAGTTACCATCAGGTGATAATTGTTTCAGTCTATCTTTATAATACAGCGCAACCTTCTTTATGTCCTTTAATTCTTGCATTGTTCGCATCCAATTGAGTGCAACAACTGGTCGATCAATTTCTTTTGCAAGTGTTTTAAGTGATTCAAAAATGCCTTCGATTGGTGGCAAAAAGAATACCGGTTTACCTAAAATAACGTTAAATAACAATTTATTATAGGATTTATAAATAAAGTTTGAGTCAGCACTTAATTACCAGTTTTGACATCATTAAGAAGAGTTGTTTGTTCATTAGGAATATCGAACTTAATTTGTGAGAGATTAGCTCTCGCTTTCTTAATATCTGCCGCATATTGTTTCAAACTTTCTTTTTTGCCATCTCTGAACTCTTTAAGCTCTCCGACTGTGATCTTCTTGATGTCAGACAAAGCTAATGAAAT
Source organism: Nanhermannia nana (assembly GCA_033996565.1). NCBI lineage: Eukaryota > Metazoa > Arthropoda > Arachnida > Sarcoptiformes > Nanhermanniidae > Nanhermannia > Nanhermannia nana. The sequence continues at coordinate 1,493 of JAUJYT010001929.1, forward strand.
ATCGTAATCTCTTTCCAAGCGCTGTTGGATTTCGACGGCAGCCATACTGTCCAAACCGACATCTCCTAAAGTTTCATCGTTTGGACGCTTATCAATACCTAAATGATTGCACAATTGGTGAAGCACTTCGTCTTCAGAGGCTCCGGCATCGTGTTCAAGATCTGCTTTTACAGTTGAAGCTAATACTGGATGTGTTGTTTGCATAAATCGATCCAAAACATCGAGACACGAAGATATACGTTGTAATAAAATACCAGCAAATAATTTCATCATATCTGCCTTCTCTTCACTGGCGAGCAACTGTTCGGCTACAATACCGACATCACCGATAGGTCCCCATTGAATTGCAAGACCGGGAAGTCCTTCAAACAAAATAATGTACAAAATTAATAACTTTTTACAGAAAAATATTTTTAGATTTAAAGCTTATTGAAGACTAACCTTTAGCTCGTCTGAGTTCGCAAATGCGTTCCATTCCAGAGTTTGCATAACCATAGTTAGCTTGACCTGCATTTCCACGACCTGAGGTCAGTGAGGAGAATGCGACGAAATAATCCAATTTTGGACATTTGGCTTGAGTTACTTTATCTAAATTGATGAGTCCCTCCAACTTTGGTTCACAACATTCTCTAAAACTCTCCACTGTTTGGTTCTCAATGAAAGCGTCGTGAAGAACAAGAGCTAAGTTGAAGACACCGCCGACGGGTCCTTTTGCATTGGCCTCATCTATTAGTTTATTGGCGCCTTCGAGTGTAGTTAAGTTATGAGTAGAAACTGTTAAATCGATTTTATAGTCTTCGATCAATTTTCCGAATTCTTTGAATCGTTTTAGATATAATTTTTGGTACGCATTCTTTATGCCTGTTCTAGAAGTCAGTACTAGTCGTTTAGCGCCGCGCAACACTGTCCAATAGGCTAACTCTAGACCGAAGCCTCCGAGACCTCCAGCAATAATGTAAGTCTATTCGAAACCATTACATATTAGTAATGTTTAGTTATAATGCGATTTTATAAAAAATATTATGTAAAGGCATACCTTTGACGGATGAAACCATGTTCTAGTGGTCGCCCTAACAACTAATGGTTTAGGAGTTACCACAATTTTTTCATGTTCTTCATCTCTTATTTTAATCAAAACTTTGCCGACGTGTTTGCCGGTTGTCATGTATCTGAAAGCCTGTTCCGCCTGTTTAGTGCCGTAAACAGTTCTTTCAATAGGTTTGACCACATTATTCTTAATGCCATCGTTTAACAATCGAGTCATTTCTTTCATAAAATATTGCAATTTTTTCGATTGTGGTCCTTCTCTGAATATACAGTCCAGACCCACGCCATGGAAGGAAATATTGTTTAAGAAAGCGAAAAGACCTAAGTTTTTGTTCATTTGCATATCATATTTGCCAATCTCTAGGAATCTTCCATTAGCTGCCAAACAACGAACTGATGCCTTCATTTCACAAAATAGTCAATAAATTAATAATTAAGATATAATTGATGTTAAATACTATTTTAGAAATAGCATCACAATAATAATTACCTGTAATTTATCTTCAGTAAGAGAGTTCAGCACAACATCGACACCCTTTCCTTTAGAGACTGTCATAAATTGTCTCTCGAAAGACACATCATGTGAGTTACCGATGTGGGCGTCATCGATACCAAATTTCTTTTTAATAAATTCTCGTTTTTCTTCATTACCAACTGTTACATATATTTCACAGCCCATACTCTGACAGATGAAAATGGCTGCCTGTCCGACACCACCTGCTCCAGAATGGATAAGCACTGATTCGCCTTCCATTAAACCGCCTCTCATTATAAGTGCGTAATAAGCAGTGGTGTAAACGACTGGTACAGTGGCAGCATCTTCTAGTGACCATTCGTCGGGTACATCCCAGAGATAGTCTTTGTAAGTGAGAAGTGTGGTCGCAATGCCCTTGAATGGAACCATTCCCATAACACGCTTTCCGGTATCACTTCTGCGACCCGCGAACTCAAGACCGATGATACAGTCGAATAGTGCTCCTTCTGGTCCCGGTTGGATCTTACCGGACACTAACACTACATCCTATACACAAAAGATTATTTAATTTGAACCATAGTTTAAATTTAGATTTAACTAAATATTTAAGAAACTATTATCCGATTAATTACCTTAAAGTTAAGGGCAGAGTAATAGACATTGCAAAGAACCTCCTGTTCTTTTCTCTCATTTTGTGGAAGAGTTGGGAAATATTTGTGATGCGCGTCAAACCATTTCAAGGAAGACATGTCTCCTCGGGTCACAACATTGAGATACGCGTGTTCTGTCTCAATAGTCTCTTGTTCTTCACTCAGATTAATGTGTCTACAGGTACCCCATTGACCGTCTTTGTAGACATTGGAAACTAAGTCCAATTTACGCAAATCACTGTAGGGTTGTTTTGTGAAATCGACATCTTGTGGCAGCTTATTGTCATAATCAAAAATACATCTTATATTATTACCACCCGGTTCTAAACGCAAACAATTGGCTAAACCAAGAACACCATTAGAAGCAGTATCATTGGCGACGAGCCATATATTTTTAGCGTCATCGGCGTCTTTATTGGCCAAAATCACTTCTTTGAGTGGCTCAACCCATTCCTCGTATTTACCGTTTGGTATGTTTACAACAAGCGGGTCCTGAGTCATAAGTTTTAGTTTACGGAATACAGCAATTGAAGTGGTCAGAGAGTCTGTCTTTCGGCCAACTAACTGAAGATTAGCCTTAGCGGCGGCCGCAATGAATCGATCCATTTCTTTAGAAGCTAAAAGTTCTTCACTTGGATTGGCTCCCAAAAGTTCAGTGACTGTAACTTCTGGTGGAGTCAATTTGGTTCGACTCGTAAGGAATAGGAATCCATTGTCCTGAAGAATATTTATTTTGATTCATTGATATGTTTTAATTATGAATTGAACAAAAAATAATTACTTACCTTAAGTGTTTCACTCATAGCCATGACCTGTTCCTCCATTTTCCACGATTCAGACACTTTGTTAGTCATTCTATAAACTAATAAGTCTATCATTGAAATGTCTTTAATGAATTGATTGGTATTTAAATCCCATTCAAGCGTTTTCAAATTCAATGATTTCGTTTCGTCTGGAATTGTTGACGGAGAAGGATTAGCGATTACATAATCCACATTTATTAATCCAATACATGAGGCCTTAATTTTTTCTATTAATTCAATAGCCATTATGTTTTTGCTTGGGTTCACTTCCAAGACCTTAAATTATGATTTAATTAAAAATAAATCTGATTTAAGCTATTTTAAGAATAAATACCTTAATCTGTGACCTATCGATACTGTTTTCAAGAACTAAGTCAATTAGAGGGCGAATTAATCTCTCATTAGTGATAACTGTATTTATCATATCATTTGACAAATTATTTTCTTTCTTATCCATTATCTCTTTAATGGCATCTTCTAATTGAATCGGCTCTTTCTTATCGTCAATAACATTGAGATTTCCGTCAACTTTAAGACTAATAAGTTCTTTAAGCAAATTCATTAATTTATGTTTATCTCCGGGAACATCAGTGTATTTCTTGACCAATGCTTCTTCAGCAAGTTTATATCCATTTAGTGCTAATTTACTAACTTTGCCACCAATTTGTGATAATTTTTCAGCCAATGAGCAGCAAACCTGAATGTATTCGACCAAATCTTCTTTAAAAGATGGTTCGATTGCATTCTCTTCCATATGCGGAATGTGTTCATACTTTTCAAGAGTGAGTCCTTGTTGTCCTGGTCTTCGCGGGACGTTTACGGGAATGAATCCCTTAATCTCAAGACCTTTTTTTTAAGAAAATTTATTTGAATTAAAGAAATCATAAAATTGTTTAATATTAAGTCATTTTTGAATACAGACCTTTGGTGACGATTGATCTGAAGTTCAAATCAAAAGTAACCGGAAGAATAGAAATATTGTCCTCATCGAACTTCTCAGCACTTTCTAATCCAATATTAGTGATGCCCAATATTTCTGTAGCCATTCTTTCCTCTCCTTGGCCTAGAGATGCTTTAAGCTGCTGCTTCACTAATGCGTCCGCTTCTTCTGTCTCTTCAGCAGTCATGTCAGGTCTGATTTCAGCAATAACCTCAGTTGCCTTAATGTCTTCCTCTGTATTAATCTCATCGAGAGTTTTCCTTTCACTTGCTTTTTCACTGAAATAGAAAAACTCAGGCTTTTCAGCCGTCGGATCAATAGCCGGCAGTTCCGCTCCCTTTAATTTTTTGACACTTTCTATGGCATCGAACAATACATTTGGATCACAACGAATAGATTGAAATCCAATTGGAATGAAAAGTGCACGAATGGGTAGAGCGACCAGAGCCAAGTGCATGACAGAGTCAACAAAACTAACCCAATGACCGGTCCATTTGGCTTTGCCTATAGTTTCGAAGATTTAACAGAATATTTAAAATCATTTGATTACTTGCTGTACTTTAAAAAAGTATAATATTAAGTTTATGCCTCACCTCTACGTCCATCGCCTCTCGCTTCCAATAATCCTTGGAATTTTGGTCCGTAATCATACCCACGAATTCTCAATTCCTTATAGATATCCTTATTAAACAAGAGTTCATGCATTTTGTCGTCATCGGTAGCATCTTCTTCTTCTTCAGGTTCTTCGAGTTGGTCTTGCATTTCAAGTACTGGATCTTCAGGTACAGACACTTTACCAGTACACGCGATATTATTGCCTTCAGAAATAGTGAAATCTCCGGTTCCCTCAAGTACTCTAACTGTGAATTTTACTTCAGTTGTTTCAGAGAGAAGAGTCGGTCGGAAAAACCTTTGTTGAGATTTTGAAAAATTTAAATTTCATATATTAGTTATTTTTAATGCAAAAACCGATGATATTCTGATGCTAACCTAACATTCTCAAAATGAACTGGAGTTTTCATCCATGGCTGGCCTTTCATAGCAGCCAAACGTCTCCACGCCATTAGAAGATAACCGGTAGCCGGAAATAAAACTCTGCCGTCAACCGCGTGATCTTTCAAGAAATGCCAATCAGATTCAAGTAATGAAAATTTCATTACAAAGTCAGAAGCAGTGGCGTAGTTATGGAATTCAGGGAACTTTTTAACATCATAAGTTCTGTCGTGATCCCACTTGAACAGTGAACTTAAAGATTGGGTTCCTCTACAAACAGGCCATTCGACCTTTGGATATAAATTCTCAATTGAAGGGTTAAGACCAAGAGTATAGATTCTTCCAATAGAAGATAAAAGGAAATTAAGGTTATCGGGATCTGTCTTCTTCATTAGACCGGTATATGTTAGTGAAGGGAAGCATCGCTTGAAAATAGATTCGAAGAGCGAATGCGGCGCCACTTCAATCACATAAGAATTTTTGCCGATTTCACGCATTCCTTCGTTGAATAGCACAGGACTTATCAAATTGTTTGTAAAATATTCGCCTTTAAATAAAACAATATAATTAAAAACATTGTAATGTAATTAATTAATTAATATCTATAAACCTGAAGCAAACTTCGCCTTCTTGTCGTCCCACTGTTCGCGTGGGAATGATGTCGAAACCCATTTCTCGCTTCTTTGCTTAGGGTTTGGAATTACTTTATTAAGAGCTTCGAGCAGTTGTGGGGCAACGATATTCATGAAAGGACTGTGATATGGGAAATCACCGCCAGCGACCTCACGAGCAAATATGTTCTCTGATTTGAGTTGTTCAACAAATTTTGACATATTATCATAGAGTCCAGAAATAGTAACAGAATCAATGCCGTTATGACACGCGGCAACAATTCCATCCGGACAGCGCCTTTTGGTCTCTTCCCAAGTGAGGCCAACAGCAGCCAACATTCCTTTAATCAAAAAATATCAGTCAATTTCTTGAGATTAAAGTTTAGTTCTTTCTCTTATTAAAGTATACTTTTAAAAAAAATTCTAATAAGACATCGATATATACAAGAAATACCTTTTGGAAGTTTAGAAGTTTCGACAATCTTTCCTCTCCAATATGCTGTCAAAACTGCCTGTTCTAATGTAAGACATCCATCAGCATAAGCACAGGCCACTTCGCCGAATGAATGGCCAATTATTCCAACGACTTCTAACTCAAGTAATTTGAACACTTCGTAAAGCGCTAATTGCATAGAAGTTATGGCAACAAAAGCATTGGTCGGACTTTTCTTCAAAGCCATCTCATCATCGCTTAATAATAATTGCATGAGATCAATACCAAATGGTTGGAGGGTATCGGCAGCTCTTTTGATAGAGTCTGAAAATTGTTTGATTCCCATCAAAGTCTTAGCCATTCCTGTCCATTGACTACCCATTCCAGAAAAGCAGAGCCAAACAGCACTGGCTCGATTGGCAATGGTTACACTGCGCTGATATTCATATTGTGGTGAACCGTCTTCCATAGTTCCGTTTTGTTTGATAATCATATAACCTCTATGTGGGAAATTAGACGAACCTTTGATTGTAATTGTTTTCATTGAATCGTTGAGAAGAGCCAAGAAATCTCTGTGTGCTTTCATTGGATTCTTTTCGATAAAGTCGAAAATATAATTAACTGCTTCTTCAGTTCTTCCGCTAACGTTAACTAAACGCGGGATCACATCTGCGATCTTATATGTTTCAGGAGTGGCTTCTTTGTCGTTTGATTTAAGCAAAGCGTGAGCGTTCACACCACCGACACCGAATGAATTGACACCGACGATGCCGTTCTCGAATGGGGTGTTCTTCATTACTGGAATCAGTGTCTTATTGACAACACATTCGATTTCAGGTTTAGGTTCTTCGAAGTGAAGATTTGCAGGAATGCACTTATTTTCAAACGCAACGATTACTTTCGCTACTGAACAAAGTCCTGAAGAACCTTCAGAGTGACCCAAATTACTTTTGACGGCGCCCAACAATAAGGGTTCCTATTATTAAGACATTTTCAGGGATTACTTACTATAAAGATTTTCAAATCATAATCTAATAATAAGTTATTGAAATATAAGCACACCTTTCTGTCGTGACAGTAGGCATCGGCGATAGCCTTAGCCTCTTGTGGATCTCCAACATTAGTTCCAGTTCCATGAGACTCAAAAAATTTAATATCATTGGGATCGACACCGGCTTCATGATAGGTCTCAATCATAAGATCTCTTTGACGTAACCAAAAGGGGGAAAAGAGACCAATAGATTTGAAACCATCGGTATTAGTCTTGGCGTGTAATAGAGTTGAGTAAATTCTTTTTGCTTCGCTTTTCTTTTGTAAAAATATAGCGCCGACTGTTTCTGATCTGACGAAGCCGTCAGCCTTTTTATCCCATACTTTACATTTTCCATCTGAAGCTAAAAGACCGATAGATTGGTAGATACCGTTCGAAAATGGAGCCATAGTTAAGTTTCCGGTCGCAACTATAGCCATATCACAATTTCCTGTACGGATATCTTGCAATGCATTGGTTAAGGCAACCATACTTGCAGAACAGGCCGTGTCTATTAAAGTGCTCGGGCCGTGAAAATCGAATAAGAAGGAAATTCTGTTGGCGTATAAGGCCTTTGAACTTCCGTATACCCAAAGAGCAGCTTCTTTTCTTCGGCAATCGTTGAAATCGTCTTGAGGTAAGCCATCGGCACATGCTGTAAGAGTTTTCAAGCATATTAATTAAATTTTTTTAATTACTAGTAATTAGTTTATAAAATTTGTAGTAAATATTGTCTATTACTTCACTTGAATACTAATGAGCTTTCAATTAGACTATTAGGCCTTGTTTGCTAACATGTGAAGAGTTAACGGATAAATTAAATAGAATTTTATGATAACCTTAAATTGAACTGTTGGGGTTCAGACGTGATACATATTTAAATCATAACTTAATTTATATTCGCAATTAAGTACTACTCCTTTATCATTTGAACTTAAGTATAATTAAAATAAATTTAAGATTCAATTTCAATTTCAATTTTAAGGAAAGTATTTTTTTCTTAATCGCTAAGATTATCATAAGTTCAATGTAATATTTCAGAATATTATACAATTCATTATTACCTTAAAACTTAAGGAAAGTTTGTTAATTAATTCGCGAAAAACTAAACAAAATTTTTTAATCTATTATTTTTAAACAAAAATTGATGCGAACGAGAAAATTTCGATTAATAGTGATTGATATCTGAAACAATTTATATGAAATTATAGCTACTAATAATTTATTAAGTCATTATTCATTTAAAAAATAATCAGATTCATAATTATTTTCTTATTAATGGCACAATTGCTTAAACTAACTTTTCCCCTTTCTTCAAAGAAAGTAAATACTTCTGTTTTGTTCAGATTACTCTTAATGTATCACAAGTCTCATATTTTTTAAACGATGACAAATTGAAAAGAAATTATATGGTTTTTCTAGATTTTTATATAGAGAACTAGGTATTCAATACTCATAAATCTTAAGGGCAAAAAGAATGCAATTAAAAGTTGATATCCAAGGAATCTCATGCAATTTAAGTGTTTAAATTACATAACTTATAATTTACAAAATTTATATTGCACTTGCATTTTACTTATTATGTTGTTAAAAGATTACTTCAAACTTCAAAAATAAAGAGCAAAATTCTCAAATTCATTAATAAATTTTAGATTATAAAAAATTTCAAACTCTATA
>JAUJYT010001930.1:0-10150 GCA_033996565.1 Nanhermannia nana
AATTAATTCAATAGCAAATAATAATCAATAAAAATTGATTTTTAGAAACTATTATTTGTCTACTATTATGTTTCATAATAAGGGCATGAATTTGAGCGATCATTCAGTTTGAATAAAAAAATACAATTTAAAAAATAATGTTTAATGACTTGGAACTAGAATTTTTCTTTTGATTAAATCTACGGAAAACACAATTACTGTTAAATCTGACTATTTTTCGAAAGTGAATGCATAGCTATGGCATGAGCTTTGGCACTAGAATAATGTTATATTGATATTATATAGCAATTAAGATCTTCATCATTATGTGATTCTAACTAATGGCTTACCTGTTGTCATATTATTCAAAAAAATATTTATTAAAGTAAAAAATGATCTATTTTTAAAAATTAACAAAATGTTATAAATGCTAAAAATGACAATTAAAATACACATATATTATAAATTTTAATTGACTTTGAAAACTAGTTTTTTTACTAAATTCAAATTTCTTAATCACAATTGTTTCTTAAGATTGTTTTCTAAGTTAAGTTTTTATGAAACTTTAAAATTTTGTTTCTAAGGATATATTCTCAAAAGAATGGACAGAAAGTCAAATGAAACCCATTAGTTTCCTATTGTTGCACAATATGAAGTGCATCAGAACATTACTGAAGAAAATTACTTCAGTGCAAACGTGTGGTTCCATAAAATAGAGCTCATTTCAAAGAACAATATTTATCATTATTGCAGTGGATGCTCTTTAGGGATTGATAGCATTGCTTCATTAACTTCATAATATCCCATTTTAAAGACTATACATTCAGAATATTTATTAAAACATACTTACAATTATTACTTTTATTATATCAAATCAATATTTGATTCTTTGACTTCAATTTGACAAAAAATGTTTAATTATTTCTATTTTTATTTACTTATATTATTCTCAAATATACTAACAATTAAGTATTCTTAGTATTGACAGTCTTTACAAATCTATCATTTTATAATTGCATGCATTTACACACAAGAAATACTTACAAAATTTTAAAGGCTTTTAATAAACTATTATTAGTTATTTATATATAATTATAAACTTATATGTGAATTATTGTTAAACAGAAACCCCCATACAGTTTAACTTACAGTCTTAGTTTTCCAGGATATAGCATAACTGTAATACTCCGGCTGTATTTGCATATAAGCATCACAAATGATAACTCATTATTGGAAGCATTCAAAATTTTTTGAAGTTTCATTTATGTATGTATTTCATAATGTATTCATCTAATCGTGATTTTGCGCCTGCAATGACACTCTCATTGCAATGCTTATCAAAATTGATGGAAAAGGTCTCTGAGAGAACCAAAGCGTAAGCAAAAATCATGATCTTGTGTTCATCCTTCCAATTCACTGTTAAGGTTTGGATATATTCAGCCTTCAGTACAGCATCTGTACTTGAAAATGGTTGAGAGAATTTGTTACTGATCTTATGCGATATGATGAATGAGTGTAAAGAAACAAAAAAGTGAGCCAACTATATAGTGAGCCGACTGACTGATTGATAATCTGGACTTTCGATCAGTATTCCTAAGTTGAGCTCAGTTTTGATTTCTTCATCGTTCCTATAACGCAATTGTATTTCTAAGCGAAATATCTTTATTGTTGAGATAAATTTGGAAAATTTAAATTATTCTCCTATTGCTTGTTATATTATATATTACTTTATATGAGTTTAAATCTTTTATCCAAAATGTATTATTGTTGTGAATGGAATTCATTTTTCTTTTTCACAATTGATAGAATGAAGTATAGCTCAAAGCATTAACCATAAGCTGTTAGCATTTGAACTACTCTTCATTTGTAACAGGTATGACAGATCATAATTTGCATATACTGTAACTAATAGGGCGCTGAAATCTATGTAAAATATATTCTTCTCTTTATTCAAATTAAATAAAATATGAAAATCAATCAGAAAAAAACCTGAAAATGATCTGACTTTGAATTTGTATAATTTGATCACAATTTGCAAAAGCAGCATAACTTTTAAATTTGAACATATTTTTACAAATCTTATAAAAATTGATCTAATCTCTAATCTTATCTAATCTCTAATCTTTTAATTTGGTGTATACTCAACCAATTAATTTGATTAATACTCTCCTAAAAATTAGAGTTGTCTGCTCTGATTGTGTCAATTATAAGAAATGAAAATAAATGAGAGTCAGAAATAAAGTTTTTATATTGTTTTCAAATCATGGTAAGTATATAACAAACTCTAGAATTAAACATAATTACATGAGTACTATCTGTTTCTAATTATAATCTATCTATTATTAAGCTATTCTTCAATGACGATCATCAATTAGTTATCACATCAATTATTTAATACAAAGTTTGATTGTTTATTATATTCAATTTGTATTAACTTTGAAATGTTTTTTGTTTCAGTTTCAACAGACAATTGATTGAATAAACTTCTTATTTAATAATACTGGTCAACAATTTAAAATGTCAAACACATATTGAGTGCAAATTCTTGCATTTGTTCACACTTTGCCTTTTTTTTATTAAACTGGTTGAAGTTCAAAATGCAACTCAGAATAAGTTACGACTTTTCATAAAAAACCTGAGTTCAAAATTTTTTCATAAAAGTGATCCATTGTTATGTACTTTGAAAGTGAAAATAATTTACAGATAGTTCACTATAAGTTCATAGAGTGTCAGATATTGGTCACACAGTTTACTGATGCATAGACTTGTTAATGATAATTAAAGATAATATCCTAAAACGTTTGTATGCATTCAAATCACTTAAAAAGGACTTTGAGAACTTATATTTGAGAAGTTAATAAATATAAAATATTTACTTTAATATTTTGAGTTTAACTAAATACAGTTATATGTAAATAACGTATAAATCGTAAATTTGATTCATTTAATTAAATATATTTAAATATAATACGAACATAAAATTGAAGACTTTTTGCTTTAAATAGATTAATATTTTCTGTAAATGGCTCAAAATTGGACTTAGTTTTGAAGAATATAAGTAAAAAGTAAATATTTGAGCACTTTTTAGTAAATATATGTATATAAAATATAATTCACAGCTCTACTAATGTATACATTAGTATTAACATATAAAGTATTTTACAGTTTAACTAATCGATGGTATGAGCTTTTTTGGAAGATGAAATATGCTTTCGAATCAATTATAATGGTATTAAATTTAGTTTTTAATAAGTAGAAAATTAATTATCTCTTTTATACTAACATATTGAGTGATACAATTATATGACAGGTATATGTGTAGGTATAAATATAGAAATATAAAAGTTATCATACGTTATACAATATTATATATCAAATTGATTAAATAAACAGTAATAATGATTTTCTGTTCATATTCTTCCGGGATTTCATCCCTAAACAAAATTTATAAAATAGTATATAAGCAAAAACTTTAGTCAAATTATAATTTCCTGAGGCTTTTGGCTTTCTCTGCATTTTTGCTCATTTTTCTATTCTTTCACTTTTTTGGATTTACTTTTCTCTCATCACTAAATTTCACATTGGATTGGCTTTATATGAGCAATACTTGTGTAAATGCTTACTCCAGTTCACGTTTTCAAACTCTCTGTCTCTCTCTCTCCTCTCTCCTCTCTCTCCTCTCTCTCTCTCTCTCTCTCTCTCTCTCTCTCTCTTGGTCTGAGATTCTCCTGGACTGACGTCAATGCAGTTCCTATGGTGACTCAATTGGTGCTCTCAACAGGAGTATAGTATCTAATTCTGGTCCTATCGAATAAACAGTTATAAAGGATGAATACAGCAATGGCATAGACACTGCTTCCGCCGATATTATTTGCCACCTCCTCTACTTTTACTTTTTAATGCTATTTATGGTCTTAGACTAGCACTTACTCTGCTATTTTAGAGCAGTCAAAAAGCTTCAGCAAATAATCATTTGAAATAGTTTTTGTGCACTCTTTGATAGTGTTGTTGAAAATTAAAAATGCAAAAGAATATATTGCACACGAATATACAGATCTCTGAAGTTGTGCCGTACAATGCATTAGTAAATTGCATTTTTATTCCTAACTCTCATTTACACTTAATTTGTGGCCCTCATTAGATTAGACTCAAATTTGGGCCAACAATTGCAATATCTATGTAATCACTACTTTACTTTCCTATTATTACAGCAGTTTTGCGATTTTACTCATTTGCAAAAGAATTTCTACTGCAAAGAAATCTGCTCAAAGTCTATCACTAACTAAAATGAACCCAAATGAACACATTTCTATTTCTCAGAAATCTCGATCTCATTATATTCCCGGTTCACCCAAATTCAGAATAATTTTGAGACAAACATCAGTGAGAGAAAGGCAGAGACAGAAACAGAGAGACAGAGAGACAAAAACAGAGAGACAGAAACAGAGAGACAGAGACAGGCAGAAAGACTCATCGTTTATTGGTTTGTGATTTTCCTTATTTTATCATTTTTTGGTGGATTTAATGGCAAAAATGAAATGAAGAGAAGAAAAGAATCATATTGTGCCACAAAGACCACAACAAAAGAACCGCAGAGAAAAACGTTTCCAAATGTAAAGTTAACATTAGAATGGCTTCACTTCTTGTAGGCTAATGTTACCAAATGCTTGACTTAATTTAGAATATATAAGGATACATATACGAGTTGACTTCTAATGAAGTTCGTTATCCACTCACTATATTTTCTGAGCACTGCACAGATCATGCATTGAACATATTTTTTAATTTTAGAAGTCATTAAGATATATAATTATATAATTTGCAAAAAATATTTTTAATATTAAATCAATACTTTCGAGGCATCTATTAATTTGTAATTATTTCAAAACCATATATCTGTAAAATATTATAGAAATATTAGAGAGAGAGAGAGAGAGAGAGAGAGAGAGAGAGAGAGAGAGAGAGAGAGAGAGAGAGAGAGAGAGAGAGCTGTTAGAAAGAAAAACTTGTTTATCTCAATCAGAAACAGAATGTCATTTCAAGCGAACAAAAGTAATTTTGTTCCTGTTTTGAAAGTGAGAAAATATTCTAAAAATGAGTAAAATAAAGAGGAAAGTAAAACATAAAAATGAGTTTGCTTTAAAAGAAATGGAATTTTTGTTCTGTTATAATTGTGTTGTTTTTAAAGAGGTTGCACTGAGCTATTAATGCATATAAAACATTATATATCCCAATCAGATAACGAACAAAAACTCGAGTAATTTAATTATGATTTGCAGAAAGGAGTTATCTCTTTGCTATTCTATTAAATAGCAAATACTCAACTCTATAGCAAAGCACTACTTATAACAAAACAGAAACTTTATTTCTGTAATAATAAATTGTATTTATTAGTAATTCTTCTGATGTGCTTTTAGATTATCGGATAAAATATATAGTTCTGTAAAAAAAATTTCACACCGGAAAGGATCACAATTTTATAATTAAATTGAGGTTTGCTTTGAGTTAATTGATTTGAATGTATATAAATAATTCATACAATTACTTAAAAATAACTTTCATGTAATTAGAAGTACAGAAGAATTTCAGATAATTAGAAGTTTGAACGAGTAATTAATTAATTAAATAATAATTGACTAAATATAATCATTACTAATATTATTTCTTAAATTTTCTAAAACTTTGATAAATAATAAACTTCTGAAGAAAGTTTGAAATAAAATTTTTTAAAAAGTTGTTGTGAATGCAAACTATAGTGAGAAATAAACAGGAATTTCTTTTATCAGCTCTTTTTATTAGTAGAAGTAATATTAATCTGTTTCTGGAGCTAACTTCCAGTCATGTAATAAAAGCCTTCCATTAAGCCCTAAGTGATTATTTCTAAATCCAAGTTTCATTGATTTTGAAGTTTAATTCTACTTTTTCTCTAAATCTACAGTACTCTCCATTTAAATTATGTGACGTTATGAGTGTCGTTACAGAACTCGAAGGAACTACTATTGGATATGGTCTTTATCTCACTTCTATTTGGAAAGTTGTGAACAACTGGACATTTACTACACATACGTGGCTTATGTTCTTTAAAATATTGAAACATGTCTTAGACTTGACAACAAATCACAGATATTAGAAATGAAAATAATTCCCCAAACAATACAAGTAAAAAAACTCAATTCAAACTAAATTATGTTTTTCTTTCTTTTGCGGTAAATTGATGTCAGCCTCATCTCAATTCCCAGTATAGCCCTTTTGGCGAAATTCATTGTCTCGGAATTTGCTTTAAAGCACAAAAAACAATTTGGTCTTTTGTCACATATCTAGTGATGAATTCGCTTTTTGGGCGCATTATTGACAGTCATCGTATTTCTGCATCAATTTTGATGACCACATAAAGGTTATAAGTTATAAGTTATATGTTGTGTGTGCAGTAAAATATCTTTGATTTCATGAATGTCTTTATCTTGACACAGCATTGAATGGCACAAGACATCCATTTGTTTTTGAGGTCGAATTGCAAATATGAGGCATAAGATTAGTGGTGCGAATTATAGCAATATTAACTGCAACAGAAGAAACTGCGCGCATATATGACACATTCACTCTTAACCATTATGCAGTATAAGCCTTATTTAGTTGAGCTAAGGCTAAAAATAGAATAGTGCAAAGTTAACTCCAAACACTGAATTTAGGCCACATTTATTTATAGCACATACTTTACTATATATACCATTACTTACTAAAGAACATCAGTTTATATCTATAACTGCAAAAGGGAAATAAAATATATATTTTATTTATAGGGAAGTGTATACTGTATATACTGTGTATACTGTGTCTACTTCGTTGATTTCTGATATACGTTATATATATCTCTAATCAACGTATAGTTATTAATTACAGAGGAAACAAAGTATATCTACAAATATTAAATTAACTCTAAAACTAATTTAGTTATATTTGGTTTTATTAAGAAATATTGCGAAATACCGGTAATGGCATAATATAAGCAAAATAAAAGTACATCTTTTATTATATTTACTGTATACTTAGTGCTCATATTTAGCCAGTGCCCTATTCTTCAGGGGGGCTCAACTTGTATCGATTTTTGATGACTTGTGATTTTTTGAGATAAAAGTTTGCAAATAAATATTCAAAATTTTGAATTACAATTCAAATATATTTTTAACATTGAATATATTGACACCGATTCACAAATCACTGAATAAATATATAGAGAGAAGAATATAAGAGTAGGAAACAATTAATTTTGATTCTAAATTACAAAGCATGCAAAAAATAAAGTTCCACATAATTAATGATCCAGTCTTTCCTCTAAAGAATTCGACATTTGAAGACCATTTGAAGACCAACCCTTTGGCGAAGTATGCATTGTGTTTGGTCTCAATTCTAAGGTCACAATAAGTTAGTGCATTGAATAAGACATTATTACAAAATAGTGAACACTTGCAATTCATATCGTATACCAAAGTGTTGTAAAGACAAACAGTAAGAAAGTAATGTCTTTTTACTTGTATTAGTATAATGTCGTGCGCGAGCGATATCGTGTGCATATATCAGATAATTCTTTGATGGCTGGGATGCTCTACACATACACTGATGCTGTATTGTATTTCATAACTCCACATTTGATGTATTACACATACAAATAGTGTATATATCGCTTATACAACCAGAATATATCGCTTTACAATATATATTTTCTTTATTCTCTTGGTATTTAATAAAAGGTATGCTACCTCTGGTTTATCAAACTGCAACCTATCATAAGCCAAGACTCTTATTATTATATATTATATCCTGAGCTCAGAGGAATTTTAGTATCGAAGATATTATTTAATAATGTCCATCACTTGTCATAACACTAGTAGTTTCAACGTATTCTTGAATATAAATCATACGCATAATGGATTGCCTTACAAGACAGTGGTTCTAAGACTTTTTGCAAATAGGTATCTAGGTATCTGAAATTAATTACAAGACCGATGGGACCGCTTTTCCTTTTGGCTAAAACAATACTATTAAAACTTTATTATTTATTTTATTCTCAATACATTAGATAATTGAATGTCACATAAGTAAAAATAATTTAAGTCTATTTACTAATAAACAATTATTGCACTGTTTAGAGTTGGTTTTTAATTTGGACTAAAATGTCAAAACTTAGAATCAATTCAAGATATGAAAAGTTAGTCTTTAATAAATTAATTTTAATAATACATGATATTGTCAGTCATATGTCGTGCAGAATCGAAAAAGAATTCAATTATGTTCAAAGTGTAAAAGAACCGCATTTCACAAATTTGAAGCTTTAAAACTCTATATTATATCTAAATTATTAGATAAATAAAAATTTCAACTTTTAAACTAAATCTGAAAATACTTAAGTTTGTTCATTAAGAAAAAACCTGAAGTAAAAAATGTTATACAACTTTTAGGGTAAACAATCGTTTTAATTAAAAGTAATTTCAATTAATTAGTACTTGCGATTATCAGCGACCAAGTTAGTTTTGCAGGTTATCACTCAAAGTATACATATTTTTTATAAATTTTTTATATACGTATTCATTCAAATATGTTTACTCGAATAATTGAAAGAGTAATCAATTTTTTCAATTTTGTTTATCTTTTTCAAATTCCTGGTGAAGTTTCCGGAAAGGGCCGGAAGAAATCGGATATTAAATAAACGATTTTCGTCAAGACTTGAACTGTATTTCTGAAAGTTATTACTTTTGGAAACAAAATCGAAACCATTCGCTAAATCTCGAAAATAGCTCTAACTGTAAAAATAAAGTTTAGAATTGAGATATGATATAAATTTTCCTTTAAGAAAATATATGCATTTCACTGACTTGAATATATCTCAAATATCAACGTACAGTATATTTTAATAAAAAATATATACCGTATATCACAAAACTACTTCTCTAAGTTTCTATTTCTAGACTCAGTAGAAATCTATATTAATAAAAAATGATGTCAGTGTTCAGATCTTCAGGTCAAAGTTGAGCTCTATCTTGGATCTATTGATAATACAAAATAATAAGTTATAATTGAACTTATTATTAGATTTAATATTTGGGAAACCAATTATTTTTAATTGAGAACTATTGATATATCAAATATTGATCCTAATGTGTAAATGTGTTTTAAGATATCAATAGATTCAAGATCTGGACTCAAATATTGTTTTTCCATATCTCTCTATAGAAAGTTTCTAACATTACTAAATATTTTATATATTTTTACAACACTGGTCAATAAGCTCTCATAGAGCCCGTGATAAGCTATGTGTATGGGTTTTGTGTTTTCATCAGTAACAGAAATGTAATAAAATAGTAAACTTATTGCAAAATAAAGGCCTTCAATAAAGATGTTTTCTACACACTCAAAGATATTGACAGTAGACTCAAATGTTATAACTTTTGTTTATTTTGTTTTCAACTTAAGTTAATATTTTTTTTGCTTTAATTTTTTTTTGTACAAATTTTATTTTCAATAATATTCAGAAAAGTACTGTACATTTAATATAAACACTTCATTTAACTTACTCTAAGTTTCACAAGACTTCTTTTCAAATACATGTACTCCATGTACTCGTATATGTCATCAGAAGATTTGAGACATTTTGCTCATACAGGCGCTTAAATTACATTTTGTCTCCTGTTTTTATGATTTATATAATGTTTTTTAAGTATTTCCATTACACTATTCCAAAAACTTCTTGTAAACGCTTTTACAACACTAAACTTGAGCTCTAATTTTTTTAAAAAGTAGGGCTTAACACAAACTCTATGTCATGCATTTAATTGCTGTCTTAAACAGTTATATTTGTAAAACAAATGCACGATAAAGAACATTAAAAACTTTAAGGAAAAAAATTTTCCTTTAAGGATAACTTATAAGCAGAGAAATTTTGAAATCAGTCGGGAATAGAAAGATAAAAGAGCCGAATTGAATCTCAAAAATCTTGTTAATAGTTTAAAAAGTTTATTTATTTAATAATCACATTTTTTCAAATATTTTTAACTCGCATTGTGTAACAATCGAGTATATAGTTTTGTCATCGTGTCTGTCTGTCTGTCTGTCTGTCTGTGTGTGTGTGTGTGTGTCTGTCTGTCTGTCTGTCTGTCTGTCTGTCTGTAGACACTTT
>JAUJYT010001931.1:0-10150 GCA_033996565.1 Nanhermannia nana
ATTAACAAAGCATTAGAAGAGAATAAGCTATAAAAGAGAAGTTTACATAACTTAGTAGTCATAACAGTAAACATGTTTATCAAATCTAATTAATTAGATTAAAACATGTTTCTTACGAAACACTTAATAATAATCATTAGAAACTGAGATTTACTGCACAATTACGGAAATATGTGCTTTTCATTTGTATTTATTTGTATGCTTTAATTTGTTAATAATTTGAATATAATTTTAGTTAAAATCACATTAATAGTAGACTTATTAATATATAAATATTAAATACTTGTCTTATACCTTACTTTGTGATATTAATTTAATTGATGAGAGATTTTTAATAATAAATACTAGAGTAGAGACATATTTATTGACCAAATTAAATAAAATTAATACAATATTAATAAACACAATATAATTATAAGACTAGTATTTAAGTTTTACAAATATTGTTCAGTTATTTAAAGTTCTCTAAACTTTTCGTTTAATTTTATTTTAATATTTTAGAAATAAGACAAAAGTCTTAACAAATTTTGAGCAAAACTTGTGAGAACTGTTATGTGCATAAAAACATTTTTACATTTTATTTTACAATTCAAATAAAATTAAGTCTCGATTATTAAATAAATGTAAATATAATTTATATTAATAACTAATTGAATGGCAATACAAATAAAAAGAGATAATTCTAATAAACGATAATATTATTTACAATACATGTCAATCCAAATAAAAATACCTAAAGGTATAAACAGTATTCCCGCTGCGATTTGAAACGCAAGACCGGGATATGTGTCAATACTGGCAGCAAAAATAGTACTATAAAAAATTGAGGCAAATGTGGGTGTTATTGACTCCACGGTTGCCATAAGACTAAACACTTTTCCGAGTTCGTCGTCTTCTATTATTTTTGATAACCGGGATCTGATCGCTATCATAGTTATCGGTCCAAACGCGCCCACAATGAACGACAGGTAAAGGCCGGCCGGCCTTTGCACCGAACCTCGTAATAGGCATTGAAAGAATAGCGATACTATTCCTATGATTGCTGTCAATATAAATAAATAAATATTAGATAACAATTAGAAAAAATTATCATTTATTAGAAAATCTGGTTTTACTTCAAGTTTTCAGCAATTTATAGATTATTTTTTTGAAAGCATTTCTTATGAGACCTAAAATACTAATCAAATGATAACTTATATTAAAAAACGAAAATAAACAGTTTTGTTAATTAGTTTGGTCTCAAAGTTCAAGTGATTGTAAGCATACAAATAAGAGATGAGTCAAACTATTAGATAATATAAAAAGCATTTGTTTCTTCCGCTTTAATAACAGATAAATATAATCTGATTTCTATGAATAGCACTAAAAAATCGCAATAATTTTCAAACCTAAGAGCATGTCTCGAATCTTCAACCTCTTCATAAAAACAGGTATAATAATAGCCATTGAGACTATAGTAAAGATTGTGACCAACGAATTGACGTTAGAATAATATTTTGCGGACCAACTGAACAGTTTCTCCACATATTGCCAGAGGATAATCATTGCCCCCAAATATGATAACAATACACAACCGATTGACAGAAATAAAAGCCATATTTGAGCCCTCGCTCTGTTAGGTCTCGGTTTAGTACAAGTATAGAGAATATCTCTGACATTATTTAAGTCAAAAAGTTGCTTTAAATGCTGTAAAAATTTAGTAAATCTTAATCTATTGCCCGGTTGTTCGATCATAACATCACTATTTATAGAATCGTTTATGGATTCCACAGAACTCGAATCAAACACTGCACGACTAACTACAGGAACTTCAGCCGAACGCGGCTTCTCATTGATTACTAATACAACCCAAGCGAGTGCTCCTAATTGTGCGCAAACACTAACTATGAATACTGTTATGTAATTATAAAGTTGTAGATCTGTGTTATGGTTTCCGTCGCCGAGAATCTGTCCGCCAACGAAAGAACCCAATGGTTGAGCTGTTTATTCAATTAATAAAAGCTTTATAACAATTAAGAACTGTTAGTCTATTATTAGTTAAACACTTACGTATCCAAAAGCTTACTTCTAATATTGCAAAACGAATAGCTCTTGTATTTTGATCACTGGTTGCTGAACAATAAGCATAGGTTGACATAAGTGTTGCTATAATACCACCGAAAAGTGCTGATGGAATGAATGATAACAACATCAAATAGACGTCTAAATAGAGAAAAGTTTTATTATCCAATATATAGTCAATTATTTAAGAACTAATTTAAGAAATAATTTCTCGAATGGAAAAACTTTTTCGTAAATAAAACTTTACCAAAAAGTTTATTTTCTCTAAATTTCAAATTACTTATAATGAGACTTAAGTTAAGTATTTATGATAAAAAATATTTGTCTTAATTTCACATAAATTTTTCAAAACTTCAATGAAAACAAAACATTTGTAAAAAATACTTTGCATTTAAACCCAAACCAATACCTGCACTAAAATCAGCGGCACTTATGATAAGCGCTGTTGACTCGAGTATAGCACCGATACATCCGAAACACATCAGTATTTTGCGGCCGTGTATATAGTTATCACTCCAACTGCCGATAAATAGGGACCAAATCACACACGGAATGGTCGTTATTATCGTTCTGTACAGCGATAGATAACTGGCATCAGTCAGTATTAGAGACTTCGTGTGATCACTGCTGTGGTCGAACTCTTGAGAGTTGATTTCTACGCAGTATTGAGAGCTTTGGGCGCAAAAAACGCAATTAGCTTACAATTGAACGCAGTTTACATTGAATTATACCTCTGTTTGTACTGAAAGCGACATAACTTGTCCTGAATTAGTTGTGAGATCGAAATGGATGACAGACTGTATGAAAACATGTATAGGAAGAGGAAGGGCTCTACTTTGAGTTGTCGAATTAGTCCCCAATGTATATGATTTGATGCCATTCTGATGAGTCTATTATTAGTATTATTTCTTATTAATTATTAACACCTTTTTTGTTCAGCAATAATAAAACTTTTTTCGGTACAAACTTTGTTTTAAAGCTATTATTATTGTAATTATTCACTAAATTTGTATATAATTTATTCATAAACATCAATATAATTCATATTTTTTAGTCAATTAATTAATTAATAAATTATTGATTATTAAACATATGATTCATAGAAATAGTGATAACAAAAACACTTATTTATTGAGTCATTCATTCACTGAATTATTAATTATTTTTAATATTAGTTACCAATGAATGTGATTGTTATTGCGAAATATGTTTGAACCCAAATGCGAGACAAAAGACTGCCTAAGACTGCCTTTTTGTCTTTTTATATTAAAAATACGTTTAAGTGATGAAACATTTTTTTTATTGCACTAAAAGATAAGAAAAACTGATAATAAGATTATTAAACACTTTATTATACAGACATTCGATTCAAGGACAGGACTAACAGTTCGTCGACTTATATATTCATTTCTCATATATGTTTCAGTTTTTTATTACTCTTTTTTTAATTATAAATAATTTTAGTTTTTTTTAAATTCAATTTTATGATAAAATCATATTTAAATTTTTTGTTTACATTTATGCGAATCTGTATTTATGTAAACATTTAAAAGGAAATATTGATATACTTTTGTCATATGTTTGGCTTCAATTAAATATTAATGTTTTTGTTTGGGAATACATTCTGTAATAAAGTCAAACTATGCATAAATTACGTAAACTTTTTACAATATATAAAAGATTTAGATTTTGTCATAAAAAAGTTTTGAGCAAAAGTTTAATTTATTCAAAATATTATTTTTAAATGTAATAAAAATGTTTTTGACATAAGAATATTATTTTGATCGATACCTTTAATTTTATGTGTCGTTATTTAAGTTTACTTTAAATATAAAACATAATTATTTGTCATTAAACAAAAAAAATGTAACCATTGGTAACACTGTTTAAATGTCCTTTAAGCCAAAGTTACATTAGTATAAAAAAATAAGTTATATATATTCGCGACATCTAACGATCAAAACATAACTCATTATTAGCTTTTATTAGCTTACAAAATATTAAATTTAGCGCTAAATTTAGTGTCTTCAGAGAAAGTTTAGTAAATATTTTATGTCAGCTAGGTTAACAAACGAAAGAGTTCAAAAGTTGCTATCAATTCAATATAATACTAGTTATTAGAGAAATAATTAGAAAGAATTTAGTATTTGAGAGTTCAATTATCCCTAATTTAATACTAAAATTAGGGGAACATAACATTCTAGGATAACATAGAATTTTAATTTCTTTCTGTATTTTTAAATTTTACGCTAAATTTAGTGCTCTGGAGAAAATTCAGTAAAAACAACGCTTTTATAATATAAAAACAAAAATAAACCCATAATAGAGTTGAAAGCTTATAAAACTCATCAATAGATGACTCTTATAATAACAATAACACAATGCATAACAAATATAAACAAACTTATGGATAGTTGAGGACAAAAAAACTTATTTAGTTAATTAATTAACTCATTTATTACTAATAATAGTAATGTTTAATAAAGTGATATACTCTCGAGCGCCCAAATCACCGCGTTATATACGATTCCTGAAGTGGATGGGACTTTTTGCCGGTGTGGGTGTAATAACCACTTTTCACCAGTACCGCTACGGACCTGTTACAGCTTACAGGAAGAAGGCTTTCAGAGAAGCGGTGGAAACCGCTGATATGATTACAATGCACGACAGGGTTCCGAAGTCATTCTTTGGGGAGAAGAGGAAGAACCACCCCATGGATAATGAATAAAATGAATAGCATTCGTCATTCTTACACTTTATGCAGTCATTCATTTATTAAATTAATTTTTTTTTGTTTTAAATACTATGTAAATCAATGTAAATATTGTATTAATAAAGTTTTGAGCTCTGTCAACATTAATTGATTGTCGGTTTCATCTGTCTTTTAATTATTAGGTTCTTAATTGTGTTTTTCATATTTAATTCATTTGTTTTTATTTTTTCGAAAAACATTTTTAATTGAATGATAAAATTGAATACAAGTCTTATATGAATAATTTGCTTAAAATTCGAGTAAAATATTGCGATAAAAAACAAATAATTTGTTACAATAATAGTTTCTATAAATCAATAATAAAATTAGCATTAAGACTAAAAATTTCTAACTTTTAACACTAAAATTTGATTTTGAAATTAAACGAAACAAAAGTTGTAATAAATGTTAAACAAAATTAGCGTAAAAGCCAGTCATAAAAATTATTGTGAGCTTTAAATAAACTCAACTGTCGAACAGTTCAATGATAAATGAGTGGAAAAATAAATTGAAAATTAAATGCAAAAAAATTTGATTAAAGATCTAATTCATTAACGTCTTTGATTTCGGGGATCATTACTATCAGTACTGTTTCGAGAGAAAAGTCTGTTTCCCCTTCCAATACCTCCACCCCCTATACGACTAGGGGTCTCACTGGATCTCGAAAGCGGTCGATTACTATTACTAGACTCAGGTCTTTGTTGTGCTGGTGGTGGCGCCCAATCGTTGTCTGCATTAGAAGACTGAGCCCTTTCAGTAAACTTATAATTAGGCAAAGGCTTGAAATCATGAAACACAGGCACATAAGTCTCTGCCACCACCTGTACCTTCGGTGGCAAATGGTTTTCAGTGGGACTGATCTCAAAGATCGGACACAACACCTCTGATAACATATAACAGAATCTTTTGGCCAATCCCTGAGCGCACCACTTGTTCTCCTGCTCGTCATGAAAGGAACAGTTAGTGTTTGGCGAATAGTCGAATGCAGAAGAGGTCAACTTATCTAATGATAACAATTAAAGCATTAATCAAATAATTTAATTAAAACCTTAAATTAAATCAAATAATTATTGATCAATACCTTCACCAACAGCTGGAATTACCCGCTGTTTAACTTCATTTGTTATATGAAACAAAAGGTTAACCAAATCGAGAACTTCTAGATCCCAATTAAACGACGGCACGTATTGTCTGTA
Source organism: Nanhermannia nana (assembly GCA_033996565.1). NCBI lineage: Eukaryota > Metazoa > Arthropoda > Arachnida > Sarcoptiformes > Nanhermanniidae > Nanhermannia > Nanhermannia nana. The sequence goes on from JAUJYT010001931.1 coordinate 6,010, forward strand.
TTTGTTTTTAAGCCAATCGAAGACCCCTTTGTTCTGTTGTATGGCTTCGTCTCGACAGAAGACAAGCATAGGGGTCGGCTTTTTGTTCAACTCATTAGTAAATCGCGAGGCGTCTAATATTTGAATGAGTTCCTCAACTATTTTCTTATAATCATTACTCGCGGGGTAGAAGTTCTGTAACGGAATCTTATGAAACGTTTCCGCGTGTTCTTTAGCTTTAAACGCATAACCTTTAAGTCAAAACACATTTACATATAATTATTAATTAAATTCCATTTTAAACAGATATTAAATAAATAAAACTTAACATAAAACACAGTAAACCTTACTATCACTTACAGTAAGTATAAATGCATTAAAAGATTAGCTCAAAAGCACTCAATAGTAAAATATTAATAAAACAATTAAAATAATGAATTTCTACCTAAAGGTATAGGACCGGCGTCTATGAACTGATTGTAAGTGAATTGAATGCCATCTTTGATGCTGTACTGGACGACCGCTATCTCTAAGGGCGGGAACTGATTGTTGTCTGTCTTGACCATCACATTGGTGGCAATTATGAAAAATGAAGCGCTCATCAGCTCATCCCTTGACTTACAGGCCTTTACGCACGACTTAATCATTTCATCCAAATATCTTTCAGAGCCGTTCTCGTCATCCATTTGGTGGCACTCTTGAGTCAAAATGCGGCCAAAGTTTGTCTGATTTTGTCTTTCGGTATAAGTCTTGGGCTGTATTGGAATCACAGCATTGTTTCGCTTCTCTTTATCTCTTTTACTCTTCTCTTCAAAAGGCTGTCTCTCTTCTGAGTTCATGTCTATTGGTTTTGATAATTAACAAAATTAATTAATAATTTAATTGAGATTTACTTTTCGTGACATATATGTATACAAACATCAAAATTGAATAAAAAGTTATTCGTTTTGTATTTAACGGTAATTAAATGTAAAAATTGCCTTAATTTGCAAAAAAATACTGCATTTTATTACTTTTAATGTTATTTAATATATTGTAAAACTTTTTCCTTATCTTTAGCCTTAAAATAGGATTTATTTGCGTTATAATTGAAATGAAAATGAATTGAATTGAGTCATAAATCTATCGATAATTAAAATTAAAATTCATCTGAAATGAGCTCAAACTCAATGCTAAAAAAACAAAGCAAACAAAAAAAAATAAGTTAATTGAGATTTGAATGCGAGCTATAATTATAATTAAATTAACGATATCTTAATCTAAATCCACATTAAACCCAATATTAATCGCAATTCAACTAAATTCAAGTGAAACGAAACCCTAATTCTCAATAAGAAAACACACAATTAATGAAACTAATAATGAATTAATTGACGCAAAGACTCATACCTTTCCATTTTTGACCCGCAATGTCGTGCAGTCTCTGGTCATTAATGCCGTAATCCTTTCCACTCCTTCTCAGCTCTGTCTGTGTGTGCAATAAATAGAAATAAAAGGCATTCTTTCCCTTATTTTTGCCCATTTTTTAACTCTATGTTTGATAATAATTTTCTAAAAATAAAATTAAATATTGGTTAAAATGAATGGTTTAAAAAGGGATAAAATAAGTGATTGTTTGTAAGAAATGATAGTTTTATGTTTGCGCCCAAACTATGAATGTAAATAAAGTGACGAAAACAGACGAAAAACTTTCGCATCTGTGAGACTGTATGTTATGTTTGCGCTCAACATAAATATTGTCCATTATTTTAATCAGTATTTAATTAAAGCCCTATTTTGTAGTTTAGTCTGTTGGTCACTTTTTAATTAGCTTAAAACTTTTAATTTTAATTATATTTTAATTAATTATTTAGAGAAATAAATGCCATTAAATTATATTTAAGATATAAATAAATAATTTTATTATTTTCTTTTTCTTTTATCTTTGGCTCCTTTCAGAGGCGCACCTATTAAGTAACTAAAAACATTTTAATTTACTAAATAATTATCTTCATTAAGAATTATGATTCTCAAAAATATAAACATAATAGTTTAGGAGATAATGATTTTCTGATAAACTTTTCTAATGGGGTCTATGGGGGGAAACATGAATGTTAATCGCTATCAGAGTGTTAATTATGTAGTTGTTTTCACTCAATATATACTTTGTAAGGCTAACAACTGTAGGTACTAATGATTTAATGATTTTAAAAGTCTCTGGGTTTGCGATCTTGAACTAGAAGTGGAATTAAATATTAGTTAAATGTAATCTTAAATTTCAGAATTTTTTTGGGCGTAATACTTACGCCCTTATTGCAAAATGGCAAATGTTAATTTAGCATGCTTAATTATCACAATGCTTCAGGTGAGTGCTTGTTAATAAAGGCAAATGTTAAATAGCTTTATTTAGCCCTTCACTATATAGCTGGGCTTCACAACAAACTTACAAGAAAAGGTCAGATTATATGAGAATTCATGCATCATATTGAAAACAGATTGAAAATATTTCAATTATTTACACTATAAAATCAGTTCATATTAAGTCATTCATTTTTCTTTATATAAAAGACAATAATTTAAACAATTTTAATAAACTTTGAAAACAAAACCAAAAGAAATTGTATTTCTGTTTTGTATTATGCTGCGCAACAATTTAAAAGAATTTTATGAGAATATTATATTCTATTGTATTTTCTGAGTTTTATTAAACATTAAATATAAAACTATTTGCCTCGTATTAAACTGTGAACTAATTTAAGAGTTTTATCGCATATTAAATTATTCTCACACTTCTTCTATTGAGAAATAATTCTGATCTTTTATGACCACATCCTCAACGGCTGACATTCAAAGTTTAAATAAAAATTCTTGAACTAATTTTCCAAATCAAATAAATAACATTTACCTTCCCTGGAGATATCATACAGATATCGTAGAAAGTGAAATCTTCAAAATATTGAATATTACCCCAATACATATTACAGAATATTTATAGCGTAACGCAAGAATCGATTTATCATGTTATCGATATTTTTCACATTCAGCTCATTTATATTAATCCGGCTAAGAATTTATCATTGACATAGTCTTAATTTAGGTTTCCAACTATTTAAACACACATATAAATGATTATTTATTCAAGTCCAATAAAATATAGGTAAAGATGTGGAAATTCCTTATTTTTAGACACAAAGAAGAAAATCTTGTTTTTGAGCACTAAATAAAATATAAGTTTCATAAGAGGTGAGTTTGTCCTATTTTTTCCTACTTTCTTCAGTAAAGATTATTGTAATTTTTTTTTATTAACTTTTTACTAAAAATTTTAAAATTAAATCATTTTTAAATTTCTTTAATTTTTATTTTTTTTATCAAATACTTTCAAATATTAAGCTTATATTTTTGTGAATCTAGTTATAGAAAGAGACTTAATTAAAACACAATTGAAAAGTGAAATTATCTTTAATTATGACATTGAAGATGATTTATGCAGAAAATAAGGTTATAAACTATTGTTTAATACTGTATATAATACGGTGCTTTTTCTCGGAGGACTGATCAATTACTTTTTTAAATTAGAGGTTAAAATGTTTTGATGATGATTCTTAAAAAATTAAAGTCTAATCAAACCAATTGTGATAAACAATTCAATTTGAAAATTAAGATATGACTAAATACCTAAAAACTTGTTAAATTTATTGCTTCGTTACAATAATATACTAAAGCAGATTTTTAAGTCCTTCAACAATTTCATAAGATTGCAATAAAACCTTAATTATAAGAGAAACATAAAAAAGATAAAAATTTTAATTAATTTTAAAGCTTAACTTTTGTAATTCTCTTATTTATAGCTTACTAAATATTTAATTTACAGTAAAAATCCATTATAATGAACTTGGATATAATGAGAGTAAACAATAATAAATAAAATACATTGTTTGATAATATAGAACTTAGCTTAAAAGACACAAAGACACCTCTTAACATGAAATATGTTATAAATTATAGTGAACGGAATTCCCTTTCATATAGCTTTAAATTATAACGAGATTCTAATGTGTTTAAAATGATTAATAAATAATTATTAATCAGAAACTCATCAGTACTTAAGTTTATTCATTAAAATACATTGATATTAAGTTAGTTGACAAGCAATCTTGAATTCTAATATAGGTATTAAATATAG
>JAUJYT010001932.1:0-10150 GCA_033996565.1 Nanhermannia nana
TATATGATTATGTATTAAAAAATAAAATGTTTTTTATAAGCTTTGAAAATAAAAGTTAAACAAAATATATGGAAACAAAATTAATTGATCGCAATGAAAAAGAGACTTCTAATTGCTATTGATCTGCTATTGATGTAGTTTTAATATTCAAATTGATTATAATAATTAGTTTTTAAAAATTCTAAAATATATATATAAAAGAAGACAGTTGTCAAAGTTTCAAATCTAAATATTTTAATAATATTTATTAATATACACTTTGAGATGCCTTTAATGAACACTCAGATTAGAGCCTGACTTGTCTTAATCTTCTAATACAGACTCTTATGACGACTGTTTTACGTTATAATATTTGTATTAAAAAGCATTCTTTTCTTTCCATTTGTAAAAATTCATTTATTTATAGCAAAACTCTATTTCTATAAATTTTTTCGGACACGTCTCGTCTCGCGTTATAAACTTACCCAATAATTGATCTCTTCTCGCGAGACGAGATCTCGTTCTCATGTCTATTATATAGTCTTTAGCGGTCTTTAGGAAAGCTTTTGAGTCATAAAAATGTTTGTCAGACTAGAAATAACTTTAACCAAAAGTTCTTTCAATAGTCTTAAGTTTCAAAAGTAGAGTTCAAACCAGAAATATTGGAATAAAAGTCAAAATGTTTTTCATACACTTTAATATATGATATGACAAAAGCGAACACAAATTCATTTGAACTCAACTTTACTGTAACTGAACTGTAACTAAAATAACATAATTTTATATAAAACACGTGTTTTGCATAGCTTTCGACCTGAAGTGAAGCCAAAACCAAATCGTTTAAAAAACAGTTTTTCATTGAGTTAATGATTAATTAGTTTAAAATTAAGAAAAATATTAAAACAATTTAATTGACAATTAATTGAAACCTAAAATGTTTGACAAATCAAAGCCATTAATGTATTACCCATTGAGTGAAGGAATGGTTGAAATCCGTGGCGAAAACGGCGCTCATTATGCGGCTCTCATTCATGACATCATTGAAGACCACAAATCATTACCGAAAATAACACTTAAGTTTCAGAACGATTGGCATCAAATGGAAACGTTTGCCATCACTCGAATCCGTTTGCCTCACATTGAAGGCTATAAACACATCCAACACATGGACACCAATGGTCTCAATGCATGCGAAACCAGTGGTCACCAAAAAGAGACCAAACCTTTTACCGAAGGAATGGATGTGGAGGTGATGTCCAATGGAGGCGATGGCGAAGAGGCGGCCTTTTGGTCCGCAAAGATTCAAATGATTAAAGGTTTTCATTATTTTTAAATTAAAGGCTTTTTTATTACACTTTTAAAGCATTTTTTCTTATTTTTTTGCAGTTTTTTGGCTTTTGTTTTGTTTAAAAATTTAGTTTTGTTATTAAGAGTTATTTGATTTGATTTGTCATTAATTTAATTAAATTATATATTTTGCTTTAGTTTTAAAAACCAATTATTTTTTATTCTTTAATGAATTTGTTTCCAAATGTTTTTAACGCACACTTTGATTGACTGTAACTATAGTTTGATAACTAACTCAAGTGACAGGACATGAACTCAAATATAAATTAATATTTTTGTTAATAATTTTCAGGCGATTTCTTTATGGTCTGTTATCAGTCGAACAGTAAGTCAAAGTCGATGCCTTACAGCGAAATTGTGACTCAAGATCGTGTCCGACACACAAACCCGAACCCATACCTGACAACAAATCCATTCTTTAAGTTCACAGTCGAAGTGCCGAAAGGATTGGCAAAAAGTAATCTCTCGTTCATATCGAAGAGCGAAACACACCAACAGTTCAAGAAATCGTTAGGAATTATTGCCATCAGATATGACGAGAAAAACAATTATCTCTTATGTATTGGTTATGCAGAAAAAGACACAAACTTTTTGCGTTCAATTACAGAGAAAAGGGCGCAACTCTTGAGTGGAATGCATTTCAGAAGTTTGCGGCAGAAGATCGAAGTTTCGCTTAAAAATGAAAGACTTAAGCAAAAACTCGCCTATTCTTCCGGCGATATTATTAAGAAAATTGGCGGAGAATATGAGCTCAATGTACGTGTGTCTCAAAGTCTGATAGGATTAGCGATTGGTTCAAACGGTTCGAATCTTAAACAAATTCAGAAAATCCCTGGAATTCTTTCAGTTGATAACGAAAAAGGAATCTTCAGAATCACTGGTATTAAAGCCTAATATATATTGATTTTAATTCAGATTTAAAAATATTGCTTTGAATAGTAATTTAACTCATATTTGTTACGACTCATTACAGGAACTTCTCGGGAATCATGTCTTAGGGCTAGAGATAAGTTGCAATACATCGAAACTGTTATTGAGATTCCGCGACCTTTTGTGGGACAAGTGATCGGAAAAAGTGGTCGATTTATTCAAGAAATAACAGATAAGTCGGGTCTGGTCAGTGTCACTGTGAAAGGAGACAATAAGAACGAAATCCTTAAACCTTTGGTACCGTTTGTAATGATAGGAACGCGTGAAGCCATTGAGAACGCACAGGTTTTTTTGCGGTTCCATTTGACTAGTATTCAAGAGGCAGACAATTATATTAAGCGAAGCTCTAAAAAGCCGTCAAAAATAATAGACAATTAATTGATTGTCAAATAATTTCCAATTAAAACGAATAATTGTTTACATTTTAAGACGAGAATTAATTATAATTGTATTAACAAAAAAGTAATTTTTGAAAAAATTAATATAAATTAAAATATGTTTCAGTTATATATAAAATGATTGGTTAACTAATTATAAGTTGAATAGATATTGATATTAGCAGTAAATTTGTTCATTTGGTGTAAAACTATTATAAATATAAAGCAAAGGTGTTTCATATTCTTAAGTTTGATTCAAGTGGTAATCAACTAAATCATTATTTCAATAATGTTTTAAGAGTTTTGGTAAACATATAAAGCTTTGTAAAACAATTTCAATTCATTTGGTTTAGATTTTTGAAAATAAGATAAAAAATATCATTTCCCTGACTTTGAAGTATAAGTTCTGTTTTGCAATTAAGTTATACTGAAATAACTTATTGATATACAACTCAAGGGAAATCATTGCTGTCCTACAGTATTAAGTGAGCACTTTTTCTTTATGGCACTTAATTATTAAGAGCAAACTTTAATTAGTAATCACAACAATAGTAGGTAACCCACTAAAGGACAACAGCATTGTTGAAGGTTTTAAAAGTTATCGTTTATTAATTGCTATACTTTAACAGTTAAACTATAACTGAATTGTTAGACATGTCTGCTCTGACTTTTGAACTATTTGTTTATTAATTATATAATTCTAAAGAACAATTCGATATTATTTTAGTACCATTTTTAGTAGTTGTCATACTTATTGTGACTTCGATTATAGCAATTGTTTTTTGAATTGTATTACAACGTAAAACACAGATCACACACATATATGACAAATGCTATGCAAGTGGTGTTCAATTTAGATATTTGGTTGTCTTTAATTGAATTAAGACATAAAATATATGTTCAGAGGTAGGACTAAAACAGTTCTCATATTACACGGCTTTGAGTGTGATTTCAAATAATGCGTGTCAACAATGGGTTAATTTTTTAAATGAAATTTCATTTAATTATAAACTTGTTTTGAGGACAGTTCGTAATTATTGGTCGATTTGAATGAATAATAACTTTGTTTAAGATTAGGTTAATATCAACTAAAACTACGAACACATCAATGGAATCAGTGATACTGTTTTGGTTATTGATGTTTGCGTTCAGTACTAATGTTGTGGATAATAATAATAATACCACTTCTGCCACAGTTAATGATCAGAATATATTTGACAACAAACCGGTTATTATAACAGCTTTAGTAATGTTTATATTAATTATTGTCATATTAATAGTCGTTCTAATAGTTTGTTATTTATACCGAAATAACACTAAAGAAAGGTTAGAGAAGTCAAAAGTTTCTCTCAAAGAACATAGTAATGAAAGAACTGCTGTTTCGGATATTAACCAAAGTAAAGTCCATTATCTTAATCGCAAACTTTAATATTTATTTATTTTTTTCTCTTTTTGAAAATTTAAGACAATATTCTTTCGGAAAAAACTTTTTCAGGAATGCAAAGAAATAAACTTAAAGAAGATTTAAACCAAACTAAAGAACAAACTGGTGTTGAAGACAATGGAATGTCAGCAAAAAATCCAATCATAATATCAGAAAAATCATATCCTTATTCACCGGTTAAGCTCTTAAGAGATTCAGTAAAATCTCCAAAACTTGAAGAAAAAACTAAAGGATCGCCAAATGTTAAGACAAAAGACACTTCTTTTAAATCTCCTAAAACTTCATCACCAAAAGTGTCCGAGAGTGAGAAATCCAATAAAATAATAAAAATATAAATATTGGTATTAAAACAGATTTTGTTTGATATGAATATACAGTATTTACAAATAATGAGCAAAATTGTATTCATTAAATGCTTTATTAAGTTATTAAAAATAAGTTTAAATGTAATCATTTTGTAATTCATTTTACTCTTCATTGACTCAACTGACGAATGTTGTGTATGAATAGTCTGACTTAATGTATATTAATAGATATAATTGAAATCATTAGAGATTTTATATAAAAAGAGTTTTATAAATTTCATATTATTGAAGAAACATTATTGAGTGCTCATTAATGGTACCTCAAAGTGTATATTAATAGATATTATTGAAATCATTAGAGATTTTGTGTAAAAAGAGTTTTAAAAATTTCATATTATTGAAGAAACATTATTGAGTGCTCATTAATGGCACCTCAAAGTGTATATTAATTTGTTGTAATTCATTTTGTTCTTCATTGACTCAACTGACGAATGTTGCGTATGAATAGTCTGACTGTAAGTGAACATTAAGACCATTCAAATTAATTAACTTTTATTTTATTAATAAAGTTTGAATTAAAATGCTGTAGAATTTATTTAAACATGAAACTATTGACTACAAAAAATTGAACCGAACGTATTCCCATTACATTTCTGCCTCATCTATGAGTTTATAATAGTGATTGAAAAAACTGAAAAATATTATCCCAATGCGATTCTAATACCACTGAAATTTTATACAATACCATTTCAATACGACAACAAAGCCTAAAATGAATACCAAACCATTCCATGGCATTGGTCCTGTTTTTATAATTACTAGTTTGTAATTTATATAAAAATCTTTTCAGACTATAATAAATATCGAAATTAAAATTCTTTGTTGATATTTAGGCACAAATTAATGTTTTGTAATACTTATAACCAGGGTTCGCCAGAGGGGGTGTAGGTGGGGTGTACATCCACCCCCTACAAAGTTCGAAAATTAGACCCACTCTCAAGAATTTTACTAAAGAATTTTTTCTTTATAAATTTGTCGTTTTTGAACATTTTGTATATTTATATGTTTGAAAAACAAGATATATCTTTTAAACGCAAAATATTATATTTAATGAGATAAATATGCATTTAATTTAGAAACTTTGGTGCAAAAAACGTATTTTAGCAACATATTAATGTTTTGTAATATTTATAATAATAGGCTTAACTGTTATATTCGTTTTGACTTTTGAAATACAGTATTTGTTTATAAGTTTACTATGAGATAATAGAAAAATATCTTTTTCTAATTGATTTCATATTATACAAGCCTTACCCGTTAGTAACACACTTGTAAGCAATAGCAATGTATATAATTATTACAAATATAATTAAATTTCTCAAAATGTCACCATTTTTATTAAAGACTCCCAACAATAATAACTTAATATAACCAAAAATTTCTTTAAAAATAAAGCAAATTTTCTCGAAGACCAACACAAACAAACAGAGATAATTGTAATGAAACCAATGAATATTTTCAGTGATTATTCAAGACTCTTAAGTGATGAAGTGTTCCTCTCGTTAAAGAGTAATAGAGAAAGATTGGAATTCATTCTGAGTAATGTTAAGCCATTACAGAGATTTCGGGACGAAGTTTTCGAGAAAGCGGACAACTATTGCGGTAAACATAGAAAAAGTCTTCAGAAATCGCGATCTTTCAGAGCTGAGGGTCAGCTCTGTTTTCAAAATAGAGATTATGAATCGGCGATAACTTGCTTTACAAAAGTTAGTATTTGTTTATTTGTTAAGCAATTCTTTATTAGAATTGTAATTATAGTTACTATTATTCAGAATTATTATAGTTTTTTTTCACAATATTTATATATATTTAGTTTTAAAGATATTTAGTGTTAACAGTAAGTTTAGTAATGTATGTCAGCGGGTGTTTAATACTATAAAATAATAACCAAATTCACAAATGCTTTGAATAAGTTATTAAAACATTTTTCAACATTCAAATAAAACTTTTTTTTCTCAATAGGCAATATTGAGCGCTCCGTTTCCATTAGAAGAGAAACTAAACAATGAATTATCTCTTGCATATGCCTCGAGATCTATCACATTCTATCAGATGGAAGATTACACAAACGCTCTTTTCGACGCCAATCGTTCGATAGAATTGTCACCAACTGACGAAATGCTTTTGCGTAAAGTCTATTGTTTAGGATTTCTCAAAAAGTTTGGAGAATCGAAGCTTTTGGTCGAAGATATGATTGAAAAGGCGAACAAAAATGTATACAAATTAAAAAATGTGACGATTGAGGAATTGCTAGAAATGAGACAACAGATTATCAATCAATTGCATACTTATGGCGATAACATTGATGTGAAGGTGGATTCAGAAGAAAGTGATAATTTCTGGATTCATCCAAATGTTGAGATCAGGTCAACACCAGAAAAAGGTCGTCATTTCATTGCAACAGAATTTATACCACAAAATACAGTGCTATTAATCGAAAAGCCATACAACATAGTACTGTTTGATAAAAACACTTTTTGTTATTGCAATAACTGTTTTAAGAATATCGGACACAATATATGGCCGTGTGAGTGGTGTGACGAAGCAGTCTTTTGCGACCAACAGTGCGCTAATGAAGCTATGGATAAGTTCCATAAATACGAATGTGGTATCACAGGAATGGTTTTTGCATTAGGGTCTAATGTTCAGCAGGTGTTTAGAATTTTTGCACAGTTGGGATGTTTTAATGCATACAATTGTGAACAAAATCTAACTCAGGATGAAATGGATATCAGTGAGTATATAGAGGATGAAAGGCAGCAAAAAATTCCTGAAAAATATAAGACAAAGTTTGAAAAGTTCGTACAATACAGGTTTGCTTCCACTTTATTACATCATAACGACCAAAATGACAAATATAGGAATATTTTGCACACTTTCTTGGCTATGGAAGCAGTTATTCTCCTTAATTATGGCAATGCTTTAGATGTTAATATTGTCTCTGATTGCGATGCATTCCTCGGAATTACAGATCTTTTCATTGTTAATATGAGAAGAATATTAACTAATGTTTTCGGTTGGTTTGAATACCCCAAAGAGCTGAGAGGCAATAGAAACCATGTGGCCAACTGTCATTGCATTATAGCCTCGTTAATGAATCATAGCTGCGATCCTAACGTTTATTGGAGTTTTGCTAAGACTAACATTAATTTTCAAACAATCAAAAATATTAATCGCGGGGAAGAAATCAATATTACTTATGGACCCACATATCAGACACCAATGGAATACAGACAAAAGAGATTGAAGGGCCACTACTTTTTCACTTGTAATTGTAGATCTTGCGTATCAGATTCAAAATCTGTTCCAGCGCTTAAATGTCTCAGTTGTGACGGACCTGTCATTTACAAGTTGAAGACTAAACAAAGTTCATGTCTTGTCTGTGGAGAAAATTACAAAAATATCGTAACAGTTATCAGAAAAGTTGAGGGCAACAAAGTTTTGTTCGATCGCATGATCAGTAATTTAAAAAATGATCGCAACATTGAATTTTCTCTATCTGTGTCTGAAAATGCATTGGAAGACATGATTCATTTGGTTTATTGCAAAAACAAAGAATTATTGTCACGAATAAGGCAGCTCTTGAAGTTCTTCGTAAATTCTGGAAAGTTTAGTAACGCGCTCAAGTATTGCAAGCATTTGATGCTTTCGATTAATACAGAGGAAAGGGAATCATTTGCTGCTGATATAGTAGAAGATTTGCTTTTGTGCTCATTTGTGTATTACAAGCATCTGATCGGAGGTCAAGTTTATGAAGAAGAACAGTGGGAGACGTGTTTAGAGCTTTATTCTAAACTCATTCATTTGCTCAAAATGATGAAAAAGCAGTTTAAAAATAATGAGTCGGTTTCTGAAGAAGACAAGAATCAATTGTTGAGTGCAATTTATACAAAAACCCAAGAACTTGAAAAATTAAAGACAGTTTTTGACATTTTGTATCAATAACAACCATTTGCGAAAAAGTATTGCGATTAAAATAATACTGTTAAGAGACTTTTTTTTTACTTTAAAAAATAACTCATTTTTTCTTATCTCTGGTTAGCTTTGGGTATATTAAGAAAAATATTTTGGGATTCAAGGCTAAAACAAAAGTACATAAAAGATAGATATCTATAATATACAGTAAATATGCACAGGGAATAGTAATTACTGTTCCTCAAGGCTCCAGCTCTTCAGGCTCGGTGGAGAGCCTGAGCCTGACAAAATCACGAGAAACTGAGCCACTGAGGTTATTCAAATGATAAAATTTTATTGTTTAAAATCTAAATGCTATGCTATATTTACGTTTTAAAATATTTAAGCATATATTCAGAATACATTTGATGAGACAATATAGAAAATTTTGAAGTATATTACGTTTATTACGTTATTTCATAAAATAATATTTATGGAAAATAAACTTTGAAAACTTTTACTATTTTAATGGATATAGTTTTCAGGCTCAGAGGCTCGCTTAAAATGAGCCTGAGCCTTGAGCCGAGACTCGAGCCTGAAAAACTCTGAGCCTCGAGCTGAGCCGACGAGCCCGAGGAACACTGGGAGTAACGTTGAGTAGCATATTCAGCTCTAATTTACATCAAAAAAATAAATATCGCAGCAATTTATCTAATGATGAGACAGAATTAAAGATTTGTGTCGTAAAAAACAAGTACATCCTTCACATTAATGTAAAATAGCATTTTAATTCAAAATAAAAAGTGCAGATCCGTCAGACTTAAGAAGTGTTTAGACCTTTACACTCAACTCTTTCAACTGTTCGAAAGTGTTCCCGAAGAGGTCAAGGCTCAAATGATCAGGCTCAGATTAATAGAGGAAAGAAGAACGTCTAAATTTGGATTATTATATTCAACTAATATTTGGCCAATTATAACAAGTTTGAAAATATTGTTGTTATTAATAAAACAGAGCAATTAATAAAATGCAATTATTACAAGAAAATAGTTAATATTCAAATCTCTAATATAACAAAATATGTATGTATTCAAACGTTTGTGTATAAGGCAAAGGCCAGTGTAGAAAAAATTTTACGTATAATATAACCAGTGATGGCAAACGCTCGAGAGGAAGGATCTTATAATAAAACTGAAAACTAAAGTTTTTGACATAAAAATCAATGTTTTATTGCATAAAAAATTAATTTTAAATAGATTTCAGACATTTATTAGAGTAAAAGGAGTTAATTATATATACAATATATTTACTGAAACATAAATGGCTTACAATAAAACAATTTCTTAATTAAACAGTTGAGCAAAACTCAAGTGAAAGAATGATCTCAAATATGAGCCGTCTCATAAAAACAATTAAATTTAATAAATAACACACAGAAGCTATTCCCCTAGATAAGCTCTAAATGTGAGTTCACTCTCAAGTTGTACCACAAATAAGTTGAGATCTGAGCAATAATATGAAGACTAAGTTTTTTTGAGGAATTTCTTTAGTATCGAAGCTGGTTTTGAGTATCAATAATAAAGTGTGTGCTGACACTTAAGTGTGTTTTTTTGGTACAGCAGTAATTCTCCTAAACCAGTCGCCAACCACTGACTAATAGATTATGAGAAATACCTCTAATATAAGAATGAGGTTTAATATCGCTAAAAGTATGATAACGTGAGAACTTGTATTGTATTTTCTGATTATTATTTGCTCTTTCAGTAAACGCTTCAATAGTTTTTGAATTAATATAAATGCCGTTCACGTCAAGTGTT
>JAUJYT010001933.1:0-10149 GCA_033996565.1 Nanhermannia nana
TATGGCTGTCCCGCGCCGCCGGATGAGCCGTAGATCTGTCCCGTTGCGTAGCTGGCATCGCTGGCTGCGAGCTGGACATAGATGGAGGCCAGTTCGGCAGGCTGGCCAGGGCGGCCGAACGGCGTCTGCGCGCCGAACTTTTCAAGCTTTTCCATATCGGCACCGCCGCTCACCTGAAGCGGCGTCCAGATCGGTCCGGGTGCAACCGCATTTACCCGTATGCCGCGTTCCATAAGATTTGACGAAAGGCTCCTGGTAAAGCCAATGATCGCGGCTTTTGTAGATGCGTAATCGATCAACTCAGGGCTGCCTCTGTAAGCCGTAACCGAACTTGTATTTATGATGGCGCTTCCTTTTGCCATAGCTGGCAACGCAGCTTTTGTAATCCAGAAATAAGAAAAGATATTCGTGGTAAATGTTTTCAAAAGCTGTTCGGTTGATATCGATTCAAGGCCTTCACTTTCGTAATGAATGGCATTGTTGTTCACCAGGATATCAATTTTGCCAAAGGCCTTTTTTGTTTTAGTGACAGCAGCTATACAATTTTTTTCTTTTGTCATATCTGCCGCAATGCATAGGCATTTTCTTCCATACTGTTCTTCAATGATCTTCCTGGTTTCTCCTGCATCGGCATCTTCACTTAAATAAGTAATGGCTATATCGGCGCCTTCCTTCGCAAACAATATGGCTACAGCTTTTCCAATGCCACTATCCCCACCCGTTATTAAAGCTGTTTTATCGAGTGCTGACTCTGTGATAGTGAGCTGGAAGTCACCAAAAGAACCGAATGGGGTCTTAAGAAAATATACAGTTTATCGCAAAACTTCGAATGAAGATGAAGTCAATACTTTTACAGTGCCTTCACATTTAACTTATCACAAAACAAATAATTTATTAAGAGGTAAAAAGTACAACTTTTGGGTAACCGCTTCAACTTCAGCAGGAGAAGGAATCGCCACTTCTATAGTTAGCATTATTATTAATTCGAAAGGTATTTACACTTTTTTAAATTAAATTTAACCAAATCTTCATTTTAATCAATTAATCATTAATTTGAAGCATTTCATTGATTTAAATATCTATCCTTCAGTTCCTGCAAGAATTGTTTCATTTGGTGATCTAATAGAAGCAAAAATTGGAGAAAATATAGAGATTTATTGTAAATCTGTTGGAATTCCTTCAGCTAATACTGAGTGGAGAATCAATGAGAAAACATTGAATTCTGATAATACAGAAAAGAATGAACGGATTCAGGTCTTAATGAATGGTTCGCTAAGAATCTCGAATATGACAATAAATGATTCCGGAAATTATTCGTGTCTGACCTCAAACATTCACGGAAATGATTCGATAACTTATGAATTAAAAATCAGAAGAGATTCTCATACAAGTTCACTACCATTCTCACCAATAATAGAAGTGATATCTGTGACCAGTAGTTCAATAACTATAAGCTGGCGCTCGAGAGGCGAAGAAACGGCACCGATTAAAGCTCGTGAAGTTTACTTCAAGAGTAGTCAAACCAAAGAATGGAAATATTATATAATTACTGAAGAAGGCGTTAATAGAAACAACAGTTTTGTAATCGAACATTTGCTGTGCGGAACTCATTATCAGATATATATGATTAATGTCAACACTTTTGGCAAAAGTAGTCCATCAGATGTTCTTAATATGAGGACATCAGGACGAGAACCAATATCTCCGGCTCTGAGCACATTTATAACGCGTATTAATGAGACATCAGTTAAACTTAATTTGAATGCTTGGAAAGACGGTGGATGTCCTTTCACTTCACATCCAGTCATTCACTGGAAATCAAGTGATTCTAACCAATGGAATCATTTGTTCATCAATTCATTACTAGACAGCGCAGTGATTAACGAATTGAAAGCAAATAAAAATTACATAATAAAAGTAATTATGAAAAATTCTGCGGGAAATACAGCCGTTGAATATGAAATGGAGCCCACCAGGGATGCTAATAATATATACCATATCTCAGGTCACTCTCCTGTACACATTGCTGTCGATCACTTCGATAGCAATGAATCAGAAGATAATGAAGTTATTCCTCTGTTGTTTACAGTTGTTATATCACTTATACTATTATTAGCCGGTCTTTTATCTATATTTGTTTTATATAAAGCTATGCAAAAAAGATTGAATCAAAACCGTTCGGGAGATGAGAGTATGAATTCAAGTATATTTAGAAAAGTAGCTTTCGTTCAGAATAAGAACTCAAGGAGAATAACCGAACCCATTGACGCAACCAGTGCTGAATTAACTAGTCTTACCTGCACTCAAAATCATTGTCAGCCAAAATCATATAAAGAAGACAGTGATTCCATGACCACCACCTCATTTCATAGCAAAGACGACATTAATTACAAATATGTTTCAATACCAAAGCAAGAAATTCCAACTGATTATTACTCTATAGTTCAAAAGAACAGAAAGTGCAACACTAATGCAAAACAGGCTCTCATGGTTGATGCCACACAAATCTCACCAAATCGTTATAGCATTCCCTGCAGAAAGTTTGATAAAGAAAAACAATTACAAGAATCAAATTTAGAAAATTGTGACCATTGTTGTAATTATTTGGCTGAAAATCAAAAACCAGTTGACTGCCCGTGTTGTGCAATCTTTGATCCCGAATGTTGTAGTGGAATGAGTTGGCAACCAATTTGCGATTTTGATACTTCGAATACTCAACATTTACCCTCAAATTTCAATAACAGAAAATTTATCAATTGATTAATATATTGATTTATATTTTTATCACATTTTATGCAATTTTTTTAAAACATTGAAGGATTCCTTCAATAAAGTTTATCGTTCCTCAAAACTTTCAATAAAACAATGAGAATTTTTTTTAACTAATTGCTACTTTTTCTCGATTAAGTGTTCAATAATCCCTTATAAATTCAAGTGTTTTACCTAAATTTCATCTTAAAATATAGTTTAAAAGTTACAGTAGAGGTATTTGTTTTATTCTATATGGCATTTAATCATTTCCACAGTAGAACAGTATGGGTATGTATTTTAAGTAAAACAATATAAAACACGCAGAATTACAAACACCCTTAAGGTATTAAACTTTAATCATATGTTTGTTCATATTTGATGAGAGCCTGCAATTAATTTATATTTGATGAGTAATCGATGAATGAGTTACTTATATAATGACTGACATAAGTTAGTAAACGTCAGAAGTTATCTTAAATGGAAGAGTACTGTAGAAAGAAAGGTCTTACTTAACAATCAATATTCGCCAATTTGATGCATTTCTGGCAATGAGTTCAAATTCCATAAAATAATCGATACAATTATAAAAAGTTCTCAAATATAAAACTGTATATCAAACACATCTAATATTTAATATAGTTTTATAAGTTTTATTGATACATAACTCCAATTTTCTATTTAACAAAATATATTTGAAAGCAATGCCTTAACATTAAAATAATTAAATTTCCTCAAATCAGAACTTAATCACTTTTCTTTTAATATTATTGTTAATGTTAGCTTTCGAGCCATTGTCCATCATATCTGCATCTGCGCTATGGCTTGGATCGAAAGTTGTCAAAGTCATGTCATTTGATTCATTATCTGAAAATGTTTATAAAACAATTAATTAATATATATTGAAATAGTCTTAAAATGCTTTGATTTGATTGGTATCTAATGATGAGAAAAGATGAACATAGGCTAGCCTAGGCTCAGGCTTAAGCTCAGATAGTTGAGCCTGTACCCAAAATTAGACAGAAACCTGTGATAATGTGATATGTAATTTAAAAATGACATTTAATATGGATATAAATGCGATTTTGATATGCTTTGAGCTAAAACATTAAGGAACCATATAGTACGACAAGTTTCTTATTATAGTAATGGAATGCATTGACTCAGGCTCTGAGGTATCCGAGTCGGGCTCAGGCTATGAGATATTTGAGCCTAGGCTCGCCAAACTCAGGCTCGGAGTTTTCGAGCCTATGTTCATCTTTAATGATGAATAAATTCAGAAATTATAGTGTTATTAAATTGTAGCGCAATTAGCGGTCTTACAGCATAACAATAATCTTATGTTACAATTTATAGACAACCGATTTTTTCAAAGATATTTCATAATAATCACAATCTTTGGCAAATCTATGACATCCTTTTCGAGAGTTTTTTGTGTCACATAAACTTATCTACAGTTTTGATGAAAATATTTTCGGTACTTAAGCTTCTAAGAAAAATTTGTTCACATAAAGATACGATTCGGCCTCAACAGCATTTTGGGTGAATTAACGGGCAGAAAGTAAATTAGAATCAATTTTACCAATTATTATACATGTATAGGAAAAACTTACAAATGATTAAACACATGCTATTACTATTGCGATCAAGGCTTTCTAAAACTCATAAAAGCTGTCTAAATGTTGATTGAGTTTTGGCAACAGTTTAGAGCATAGGTTCTCAAACTTTTTAGCCTCGCGGGTCATTTTGATCCGCAAAACCGAGTTTGAGAAGCGTTGAAAGCTTTGGTTTAGAGTATAATGTAATTGAAAAGAAACTATAAATAAATGTTCGCAATATTGTGATCACAATCACTCAAACCAATAAAAGATAATTCAAAGAAAAAACAAAATCTAAGCGATTGATACCTTGCTCTACATTTTGTGGGCAATCTTTGATGAGATGATTAACAGAACCGCATGCCTTACAAGAGCCTCCTTTAGGATAAATCCCTCTCTTATTTAGATGACAAGAACGGGTCAAATGTCCGATTTGTGAGCAAAGGAAACACTTCACAAACGGCAAGTCATTTGATTTCTGACTACATTCAGACAATTTATGTTCAGAAGAACCGCAACGATAGCAAACATCAACTCCTTCTTCGCAGTCATTGCGAGTGAGCGGACAGTCGGCCAACTTGTGGCCCATTTGTCGGCACTTAAAGCAGCCTTTGCTCTGATCTCTATTAAACTTATTTTCTTCCTGTCTTCGCCTCTTCCGCACGATTTGTCTGATCTCTTCTCCGTCTAATCCTTTACTTCTGAGCGCTTTTTTCAAATTATAGATTTTCTTTTCAATATTAGGCGACAACAGAATGATTCCCTTCTCTGCTCTTTTAGCAAAACATTCGTCTCTAAACTTATTTCTCTTAAATCCATTACTAAATACGGTTTCATTGTTGGCATTCATTTTCTTATTATTATAATTAATGCTTTCATTACTTTTCATTTCTGACACGTTTTTTGTTTTATTATTTGAGACATTTTTATGATTATTATCATTAATATTATTATTAATCGCTTTTTTATATTCGACACTCTTTTGGACATTTGGTTCTTCACTTTTGTCTTCTGCTTTCAATTTCCTTTTGGTCCCGAATTTATTCTTCGTTCGACCCATTTTTGTGGAATACTATTTAAATATTATTTGTATTTATATTTATTTGAGATTTGATAATTAATAATTAAATAAATTATAGATTTAAAAGCACATGTTTTTCACATTAAAACAATATTTGTATTAATTTGTTTGACATGTTTTGAGACGTTTTATATGTAATGTAATGTATGTATTATCACGTAATAAATAAACAAGAAGTTAATATTAAATAATTATTAATATTATTAAATAAATATTAATATTAGTAAACAATCAATAAAATGGCAAAAATTGGTGAGTTTTGAGTCCAATTGATTTGAATTTATTATAATTATAATATTTATTGACACAAAAGTGAGTTTTGGCTGTTATGGCAATCGATGGACAGCATTATTGAAGAGCAGATATATAAGCAATAATTTAGAGCACAAGTCATTGCTTTCGAGTGGAAGACAATTGACTCAAACAGAAAGTCAAGAATCGTCTGAAGTCTCGAATGAGAGCTCAGTTCCTGTCGTAAGGAAGTCATATTCTCCGTTTCAGAACACGTCCAACAAAGCGGAGTATGCTTTGGCCCGAGTGGACGACCTCTTGAACTGGGCCCGAAAGAACTCGTTATGGCCGCTGACCTTTGGTCTCGCGTGTTGCGCGGTTGAGATGATGCACATCGCGGCCCCGCGTTATGATATGGACAGGTTTGGGGTCGTCTTCAGAGCCAGTCCTCGTCAGGCGGACGTCATTATAGTGGCCGGAACTCTAACTAATAAGATGGCGCCCGCTCTCAGACGTGTCTACGACCAGATGATGGAACCGCGTTGGGTCATATCGATGGGCAGCTGTGCCAATGGCGGCGGTTATTATCATTACTCATATTCTGTTGTTCGCGGCTGTGATCGCATAATACCGGTTGATATCTACGTTCCCGGTATTCAAACCAGACATTTGTTTGTTTATTATAAGTTTGTTTTGACTCTTATTTCCAATAATAGGTTGTCCGCCATCTGCAGAGGCCTTAATGTATGGCATTTTACAGCTTCAGAAGAAAATTAAAAGAATGAATGCGACGCAGATGTGGTATCGCAAATAGAAATGGTTTTGTTTTATTAGCTTTTATGTAAAATATTGTTTAGTCATTATAGAAATTAATTCATGTTTGCATTTCAGATAATAATTCAATGATTAGTTTATTTAAATAAATGAACGCAAACAATAAAACCTCACTCACAACTTAATTTATTTAATTGATTTGAATCCAAAACAAATAAAAAATTAAGTTATTTTTAAATATTGTAAGTTTGCGAATCAAATTCAATGCAAACCTATTATTTGAAGTGAAGAACAAAAGACAAGTTTGAGCTGAGCTGAGCCGAGCCTATCTGTCTGTCCCACCTCAAGCTAAAGCTCATACAAAGGATTTTTATGTTAATCATTATTGTTTGCAAATGTGTCGAATATTTGTAAAGAAATCAAAACTAAAGTCTAGTATATCGTAAACTTTATTAAATGTATTGATAATTATATTTTATGTACAAATGAAATCGTAATTAGTTTATCATTAATACCAGTACATAGGGTAAGGAATTCTGTCTTCTTTGATACCCATTTCGTCCATTATTTCCATTTCAAAAGTCTTAACTTTGGGCACAAAAGTAGTCTTTTGGAGCTCTTTTGTTGCCGTGTCTTTGGACTGTTCGAGGTATACGTCTGTCGTCTTAAAATCAATGGTCTCTTGAGCTATCGATGGGATGGGAATAATACGACCGGTTCTTAAAGAGACCCTCACTTTGTTGCCCTCTTCGTCATATCGCCATTCAATTGGAGTTGGCTTTTGGTCTGACGGGTCCACTAGTGCCACATCTCTGGGCACAAGTAGTGGCTTCTCTGTGACCACAATCATGCCGGGGAAGTCATTCGACTTACTCTGCAGATCATAATCACAGTTAAGTCCTTCAACACAAACCCAATTCCTTTCATTGACCACATAATTAACTAAACCGTGTTTTCCCTTATCTCTTCCCGAAAGGATCTCAACCCTATCGCCTCTGAATATATACCAGTCCTTTATGGGCTGCACATAAATGGTCGGGTGTTTCATATTCGGTGCGTTCATGTTCTGAAACTCTTGAGTCCACGGCCTGTGAATGTCATATAAGGCTCGTTTACGCCACCGGACAGTCTTTCGTTGATATTGAGGCAGTTTAGGTGTCGACCACTCGATGAACTCTGTCTGACGCCGGATATATCGTTCCGGAAAATTTGAATAAGTCTTCGGTAGCTTTGAATAATTTCGAAGAATAAGTGATAAACGCATTACTGGTTATGATTTGATTTATTTATTTATATAAAACGCGTAAAACACTCATTTATAGCAATAATTATTTATTAACATTAAGGGGTTGTTTACATAATACATACAGAATAATAAATACAATTATTGTTTTAGGTCTCGATAGCTTACAATATTTTATATTGATCTACACCGAGGCTGAGCTATGCCGAGGCTTAGCCCAGGCTTAAGGTTCAGTGACTGTGAGCCTAAGCTCAGGCTCAATGCCTGAGAGCTAAGCTCAAGCTTAGGCTTAGTTGGTGAGAACCCAGGCTCAGGCTCTGATCTGAGCCTAAATATAAATGAGTTATAATACATGCAGTTGTAATAGCAATTTGATAATCATATTAATTAAACTGCATTTATATTCGTGTTTACAATGAATTAAACATAAATTTGATGAAAAATTAGAATTATTGATATTTCTTAGTAAAAATTGCAATGTATTTCATTTTAAGGCTTAAAAGGCATGTGTCCCACCACTAAGTAACCGATTTGAAAAAATTTTTTTACCACAACAACCTTATACCAAACCATGTCCAAAACGGTGATTTAAATCTGTTCGTCCAAGAAGCCTATTAGTTATAGTCCCCACAATTTCTCTCAATACATAGTAATACATTGTTATTCTCATATAAAAGTAATTTCATATTAAAGAGTAGACTATATGAAAATGAATTTTTAAGTTTAATGTTAAGAGATTTTAAGTCAAACAAAAATACACCTATTCAATTATTTTTCAAATACTTTCGATCGTATTGATTGTATCGATCAGATTATAAAAATTTTCATTTACCAGTTCTGTATGAATAAATTGTAAGGCTGTAGAGAACGATTAATGCCACTCTGTGAAAATTTTTGGGCCTAAGGTTAGATGTTTCTTAAAAATTTTCATAGAAATTGATTTATGTTTAGATGTATTAATTGACCATAAACCCTTTTGTTAGTTACTTTACTATAAAAATAACAATGTATTACTATGTATTCAGAGAAATTGTGGGGACTATAACTAATAGGCTTCCTGGACGAACAGATTTAAATCACCGTTTTGGACATCGTTTGGTATAAGGTTGTTGTGGTAAAAAAATTTTTCAAATCGGTTACTTAATGGTGAGACACATGCCTTTTTAGGCTCAGAGGTTGGGAGCCTATGTGTGTGCGTCATTACTTACAAATCAATTATAATAATAATCTCAAAAGTCAAATGAAGAATTGTTTTGCAAAAAAGAGTTAAAAATTTAGGAATTTTTAGCCATCATTTAAACGTATAAAATGGTATTTATTTTGCTGACATATTATTGGTATTAGTTTTAAAATTACAATTTCATGAGGATTTCATGATGTCTGACATATCAATAAACACATGTTCTTATATAAATAATTTTAGTTATAAAAATTCATCAATTATTAGCAAATTTTATTATAATTTAGATAAAATAAATATAGCAAAAGGTTTATTAATTATACATTTAAATGTTCAAAGTTTAATTAAAAAAATTGAACAAATTAGATTATTTTGTGCTGTATATAAACCAAATTTGTTATGTTTGAGTGAGACGTGGCTGAACTCAACACACACCGACTTCGAGTTCAACATATTCGGATATGAAATTTTTCGATGTGATCGAATTGACAACCGAAAAGGTGGTGGTGTTGCTGTCTACGCCTCTATTGACCGAAATTTCGATCTCGAAAAAATCAATATTGTAAATAATGATTTAGAGTTCATAACCTTGAAATTAACTTACAAACATTCACTAAGTTTTTATATTACATCAATTTATTGTCCTCCAAATAACATTGATATAGTCAATGATAAATTTTTTGATAATTTCTGTGACATATTAAATAGTGAATGTGTATTCATCGGTGATTTTAACCTAGACTTAAATTGTAAGAAAAAATGTAATAAATGGATAAAATTAACTCAAAATAATAATTTTGAACAACTAATATGTGAACCGACCCGTGTAACTGAAAAGTCAATCACTATCATAGATCATATTTATACAAACGAATCGAAAAACATAAGCAGCTCAGGAGTGCTTCATTTTGCGATCTCAGACCATCAACCGATATATTTCAAAAGGAAACTTAATTTTGCATTAAAAACAACAAACTCTGGGCACAAAACTATAAAATTTCGTAATTGGAAAAAAGTTGACTGCAAGTACACAAATGATTGCTTATCACAAATGAAATTAAATTTAGTAAATCCAAGAGATGCTAATGAATTATGCAATGAATTCACCGAAAACATTCATAAAGTAATCAAAAAGTGTATACCTTTTAAACAAATTAGAGTCAAATACAATCAAATTGATAGCTTCATAAGTAATAAGACATTTGAAGTCATGAAAAAAAGAGATGAACTGAAATCAAAGTTAATGAGAGCAAAAAAGCTAAACTCAAATATAGAAATGATTAGTGAACAGTAC
>JAUJYT010001934.1:0-10148 GCA_033996565.1 Nanhermannia nana
TCTCATTTTATATAATTTTTCTCAAAAATCTGTGCAAATTAAATAATTTTATAGAATACTTTTTCAGTGAATTAGAGTATTGAATATAACATAACATACATTACAGATTTGAATATTAGGTTTACTATATTTAAAAGGAAATTAAGTTTTCTTATTTGAAAGTAAGGCTTAATTTTGATCGATTTTTTCCGTGAAATTGCATTTGCATTGAAACTTTCATTCTAGCAACCAATGCATGAATAGAATATTCAACAATGATTTTCTTCTCATAGATTCTATTAAGAATATGCAAAGAATTTTTTGTTACACAGAAAATTTCATTTTGGAAAATACATTCTTGAGGTGGAATGGATTGCGTGAAGAAAAAGCAATACACTCTTTTACATTGAAAAGGTGTTGCCATGAAGTGGTATTTCAGGTACTCTATAGTTATGAGATGCAAATTTGCCAAATGAGAGAAACAAACAGAACTCACATAACTTATTCAGAGTAAGGAATGTATGGAATACATAGTAAGTGCAGACATGATAGTAAAATCCAGAGCTCTTTCACTTCGCTCATCACAATACTGTTGTGTTTGTCACTTAGACTCCAGTCTCGAGCTTTTCATCGATCACTGAAATACGTAAGTCTTTTTGGGCGTAACGTAACATAAGTCGCTCTAAATATATAAGACTTTTGAATCTACTTTCGCGTTCTCTTGTGTCACTTCAAAATAGTCGGTGCGAGTGTGCGAGTGGTTCAGTTCTACTATACTATACCTCACAAGTATAAACCTATGTGAATGCCATCGATTTATTTGTTTGTACTAAACCTTAATTAAATCTAAATCCAACTTTAATTAATATTTCTCTTATCTTTGTTCTTCTCTATACTTGGTTTAAGACAAGTAATCTTTATTATTGATAAATATTTGAATGAATTTTTTTATACAAATAAAAGTTTATGTTTAAATATTAAACAATGTGGTACTGATCTATTGGAATCTGGAATCTGTTGAACTTGAAATTTATTAAACTTTTGGATTCGTAATGTAAGCAAAGTTTATTTCTTATTTTTATATTTAAAATGTATGCTTTTATGGGTATGAAAACAGTGAATCAAATTTTATCTATCTTACTCTTAATTACACAAATTTTATGTGAATTTGCGATAAAATATTTATTTTCTTACTAAACTTATTTCTATATTAAACATTATATTTATAAATGTTGTGAAACCATTAAATTATCTCAACTGCTTTCAGAATAATTTATTTTGCATATTGTATTCAAACTTATATAAGCGCAAAATGTTCACGCATTAAAAATAAACTTTATATTAGTATTAAACATGTTATAAAATATGTCAAATGAGCGATAATTTTCTTGATTAATATTTATTTGAGAATAGGACCGAGAGACTCATGTTCTCATATTTTCAGTTTCATTTCTGATATTATAACAGTTATACTTGAGATTTGAAACATTAAGCTTTCATTTTAATTAACTTATGCATAATTTTTTTATTTGTATTAAGAATTCAATTATTTGAAATTTCACATAAATCTGATGTCATTTTATGGTTAATTCAGTGAATTTAATGCTTTGGTGCTGACTTTTATAGCTAGACATGAATTTATATAAAAAGGTAAAATTTTTGGTTGAGTATGTTTTCTCATTCTCTTTTTAAGTACGAAAAGTTTTCTAAAAGCATTTAAATCATTCTTCAATTTACATTTTGCGCCACTTCTTGATGAAATATTGTTATGTTCTATCGAAGAAATACTTTCATAAAATGAATATTTATTCAAAAAACGAATTTAATTTTCAGTCTATTTCTGAGAGTGAAGAGCTATAATGGTGTGAAGTAAACGCTGTCAGAATTCTAATAGATATGCTTTAATACCAGTATATCTGAAGTGGATGAAGATGTCATGTTATGTACAGCACTTGTAGTTTTGTAATGTATTCTATATTCCACAACTTTTAATGTTATATAACTTCAGTAAATGCTATTATGTTTTTAGATCTCTTCAATTCTCGACATATAATATATGCCATTATATAAAATATATTTTCAAGAGTATACTGTATAAAAGGGCTCCCATAAAGCGGCCCGCGGGCCAGATCCGGCCCGGGAAGCTAATATTTTTGGCTTCTTAAAATTAATAACAAAAATAAAACTAAAACTACTGATATATACTCAGGAACTGGAATTGGAACACAAACTAATTTGAGTTCCAGGAAAAATTTACAGATTGTCTAAACTCTAAGCCATTTGCTGAGGAAATTATTTATTTTTTTCTGGCCCACCTGGTCTTAAAATTGACTGTTAAAGAGGTTAGTGAAACCCTGCTTGTTTCGTGGCTCACGAGGACTTCTCAAAAACTATTTTAATAAAAATAAAAAATTTTAAATTATAAATAAATAATAGTTGAAACTTACTTTCAGCACTAAAACTTTTAAAAAGTTCAAATAATTGCAAAAATTATACAAACTTTTAATAAAAAATTGCGTTAAAATTGAAAATCAATGTTTTAGAAGGCCTTTGGCCAACGTATCGGAATTTCATTTAAAATAATACTTCACATGCAATTAGTAAATAAATGTTTCATTGTTTCAAGAATTGTATTTCGAGGGACAAAATTAGTTTAAAGTTTAATTTTTCAATATCACTAATTTTCGGGCTTTATTTTTATTCTATTCCTAATATTTGGTTCTTTTAAATAAAAAGTTTGATAATATATATGTTATAAAATTTAATAAATTTGAAGTGAACCTTCATTCACTTCCATGAATGACTAAGTCATCCTTCAGTCTAACCTCGAGCTAACACATCATACGACACATACACTCATTATGCTTATGCCTAATCATCACTACAATTACTAACATATTAGTTGCCCTAAAAACTAGTATAAAAGTTCATGTATTTGGTATTCAATCTCTTCTTCTATCTCAGCCCAGCTCTCAGTATAGTCACTCACTCCAAAGTGAAAAGCCGCTCAATATTCATAGCAATCACACCTCATATATGTGCTTATATTAATTATCGTTATTTTGTGCGAATAGACACTATTTTACTAATGTTAACCAGTGTTCAACTCATTTAAAAGTAGTTCTGTGTTCATCAACGCTCAGACACACTTCAAATTTAATAAATTTAATACTTAATTATCGTTAGTTTGCAGTTAATAGTAATTGTTTAAAAAACATTACAATCGATCGAATGGTCGCATATTTTATTTCCAATTGTGTTAATGTATTTCAAGTAAAAGTTATGAAAATGCTTTCAATTGTAAAAAACAGAATTCTCTCATTGATTAAAAGTTTTATAATTGAATATATGGATGAGAAGGTATTTAGTGGTACGTAAATTCAAATTTCAAAGCATTAACCAGTGATGCAGTGTTTAATCGAGAGATCAATTTAAATGCAGCACTTTATTGTCTCGCATAATAATACAAAACACTAATTAGTGTTGGGACACAGATGTCGATGACTTGAATTTAATTTTGCTTTACGTCCTTATATAATAAGTTTGAAGTTTTTTTCTTCAGGATATTCCCCAAATGGGAATACAATTTATTGGGATTCACAATATAACGACTAACTTAATATTCTAACCCATTGTTTATTAAAAATTAGTCTGTATTTTATTAAGTTAGTCATTGGAATAAAATAAGAAATCATATCTAATAAAGACTTTTGCTTATCGGTCAGTCTTTTGCGAACAAAAACTGAGAAGTAAAGTCATATACAAAGTAAAGGCATTTGTGTGCCGTTTCTGCTTTGTTTCTGTTACTTATCCTTCCTTTGAAGTGAATTTATGAAACTTGCATCGCATCGTCTTTCACTTTTGTTATTAAGTTGTATTACTTTATTCTTTGGTCCTTTGGCTCTATTTATGCAATTTAATTGAAAGCGTTGGTCACTTGATAGTTGAATAGAAGTATTAAATACTGCATTATTTTCTGTTTTAAGCACTGGCGTAGCTACCTATGGGGCTAAGGAGGCTATAGCACCCCCAGAGAATTTCCTGAATTTAAGTGTAAGTATGTGGCAATTTTAAAAAATTACAATATCTTCGAATTTTTCTATGCTTAACCCCCCAACCAAAAATTTCTAGCTACGCCACTGGTTTTAAGTTTATGATACGCCTTAAACATGGTTAAATAAATAATGTATAGAAATATATTCATTGCAAGCATGCCTTAATTGGTTTGGGGTTTTTTAAAAATGATTTACTACCATTACAAACAAATTTTAATAAAGTAGAAAAGGATCTTTATTTATCATTTTGATATTACAGAATCTTTGCTTAATAATAATATCGATATAATACAAATTTCTTTTTGCTATAATACAGTTGTATAGACTTACAGTTTTCTAAAGTGTTGGCAGAGATGATAATAAAAGCTATATTTACGTGAATAGAGTTCACTGATTCAGATCTTCATGCTTTTTACAAATATGCTATTATATTGATATCTTATCACAGAAGGGGATATATTCCAGTATTGGGTACTTGAAAAATAAAAAGTAATTTTCTTCTATCTCTTAACTCGCATCACATGATATGTTTTTTCGATAGAAAGCTTTGATATATTTTTATCTACAAATAATTTAATGTTGAAGAACTTCAGATGTTGATGAGGATTAAGTTTTTTCAATTTCGTGTTACAAAGAGTGCACATATTTGAATGGCCTTAATCTTTAATACTGGTATAAAACCAATAATAAACAAAATGTTAACTTTTTAATGTTATTTTTGAATAGAAAAACATACCAAAAAAATCCAGAAAACCGATTAATTTTAGGTCTACTCGAAAGTCTAGTTTTCATGGAACAGACCCCAGAAGGCTTATACTTTGTGCGTCACTACTCTAAGTTATTACCTTTTGTTTAAATTTTTTTTTATTCAAACTCGTTTTGGAACAGATATTTAATAATTAATTTCTAGGATTTAAGTTTTCAATTTTTATACTTAATAACAAACTAAAGTTTGATTCAGGCATTTATATGGTTTACGATAGTCTCTCCTAATATTTAATGTTTTTATATTTAACTTCAAACGCTGAATAACAACTACCTTATTATGCATTTTCTATTATAGCCATCGAATTTGTATTTAAGATTATTTTGTTAGTTTGATGTGAACTGGGTGTGAACCGTTAGAAACCATTTGTCACTTATAAAAAGACCACAAATTTGATGCAGTGCTTCAAGAGATACAAATCATAATTCTATGATTTAATGATATCTCAATAAACAAAAAAAGTTTTAATCATTAACGTTTTTATTTTAATGACTAGATTTTGCAGACACCATTTTTTAGGCATGTGGTCCTTTATCTATGGCAGCAATCTTAGTAAATCAAGTTTTGAAAATTACATAAAACACTTATACAAAAATTACCTTCATTTTAACAATAATGCAATTAAATTACGATGCTATGTAAAAATGATTCATAGCTATTCATAATATTTAAGTTAGATTTACTGTTTTTATTTTGCTTTTAATTTTTCATTAGATATTGATTATTCATAATACAGTACTAACACATGGCAAAGGATTTATTATTCCAGAAAAGTGCAATCTTTACACTAAACCTCTAACATTCATTTGAATCATTTGAATTATATGTTCACAGCGAATGCTAAACTAAATTAAATTAATTGATTACTGAATAATAAAATAAACAATAAATTTTTGTAAACAAAAATATGACAGAGCAAGTAATCTCAATCTTCATGTTAATAATATGATTAAATTGTGCAATGAAGTCGTTATTTGCACAAAAGTGAGCTCTGTTTTGAAGTTAAATTAAATTTAAGTGGATTCAGAACTTAACAGATAGCCTACTCTTAACTCTAAATGAAATCTTGACTATAATTTGTTGAGATAATAAAAACTTTGAATTTTCGAGTCGTCTTTCTGGTAAAATGGATTAAAGAATATAAACTGATCTCATTTTACTACACAATCTTGAAAAGCGAATTTCATTCTAACAATTCCTTATTTAAATAAGAAACTAATCGATAAACCCATATTTACAATAATGTGTAGAACTTTTATTATTAGAAATAAAGTGACAAAAGTCATTATCTTGTAGACTCAGTACGTTTTTGTGTATGAGTGACCAAAATATATATGGTATTTAATCTCAATGGCTGTACAATTGAGAAAAGCAATAACAGACACATTATAAGCATTATTGTTAAAATGAATTTGAAGGCATTCAAGAATTCGGTCGACTATAAATTGAACAATTTTTGCTGTCATTCAGACTAGTGATTGAAAAAACACACAAAAAAAAAATTTTCCAATACCGCTGAACTTTTAACTAATACCGATCCAGTACCGAAGCAAAAGCTATAATAAATACCAATACCGGTCCAATACCTGAGCAAAAGCTAAAATTAGTACCAATACCACTAAGTTTTCAGAATACCAGTACCAGTCCACCGGTATTGGTACTACTTTTTCAATCACTAATTCAGACCCTAAATTTCTGTCTTATACTGAGAGGCTATTCAAGTTTGAACAAAACTATATTTACTGATATCTGCCTCTAATACAAATGCCAATTCTTTATTTTCTTTTTCCTTTATACTATTGATATACGTATTCTTGAGTCTAATTTCATTTTTAAAATTCAATTTACAGAACTGCACTTTTCTTTTCCCTATTTTTAGAAATTGTTTATAGTTTTAGCCTAAAAGCTAAACTATGGCTAAGAATAATCCGGTCAGAGTTACTGGTATTGGCATTGGCATTGGATCTAACATTGGTATCACTAACCTCACACAACCTCATGAACCAGTATGTCATCCATCGGAGACAACAGAAGCTGTCATTTTATTCACAATTGCATCTATTGGTGGTGTCACTAATTTGCTTCTTATGATATTAGTTATAGTAAAGAAACCTTTTAAGAGATACCGTAAAAGGTATGTTATCTGATATTTAATTAATGATTAGATTTATTCTATCATAGATTTATATTAATTTTCACGTCAGAATCATCTCTTAGTTGAGTTCTACGCTTAAATTATTACTACTCTATAGAATAAATAACGATATTTTTCAAATAAAGATTATACTGTCTATAGTATTAAGATTTAATTCTACTTAACACTTCGGATTGCATTAGTATTAATTTATTATGTCTTTTATACGAATATTTATTGCATTGCTTCTGCTAAAGCACTGTTTTGATTATGCTATACCTGTATAAATATTAATGAAATCTTAAAATAAATTCTCATTTTCCTCGAGATTAATTCATGCCATTTTTCAATTTAAATGTTATTAGAAGATAGATATTGCAAAGTTTGATTTCCCCATAGATTTAACTTTTTAAAAGTTGCAATTTTTATATGGTATACCAGTAAACTTTTCTGGCATGAAAATAGTTTGACTTTTAGATTTATGAAAATTTTTTCCTAAAATTGTAAAAAATGGTATAAAACAAAATTGTGTAAATTGTTTTGACAGTTTAAGGATTGATAAAAATCGATAAAACCTAAATTGATTGCTATCCACGTAAAGATGGCTCAGAACTTATTATAATAAAACCAAAACTAGCAGTTAATTAAAGCGAAGCAACTAATTAAAAATAAATGCCAAATCTCTAGAAACCAATTAATCGTAACATAACTTTTGAATAGAAATAAAACCTCTTATTTTCCTTTAGTTGGTCTCAAGGATTGCTTTTGCATCAAGGATTGGTAGACTTAGCGCGAGCACTACTTTTAATACCACTAGCAATCAGTGTGCTGTTATGCCAAAGATTATCGCGCTGCTCAATAATAGACACCGCATTTCTACTATTAGTCACTGTCTCAACAGTAAACATGTTAACGTGTTTGATCAATGACGCGCCAATATTTCCAGAGCACGAACAGCTTGGATCACTTACCACTGCTGCAGCTGCTTCTTCACGGGTTTGTATTTGTGATCTAACCGTTAAAAAGCAAGATTCAAGTCAAACATTTCAAATGAAATGCATTCATATAAGAAGCTGTCTATAGTAGGAATGCATTTGAAGATTATATTTCTCAATACGAGTCAACAGTCTCTTACAACTGTTTCCTTGGCTGAAATGCATGCCTTTGAAAATATTCTTTTGCTTTTTATTCCTCAGATGTCTTTTATTGGAATTCAACTTATTGTCCAAACTCTTAGCTTAGACTTTTGAGAATTGAGAACGAATTTTGTGTGTTTTCTTCTTCACTATACTTTAGTTAATTCTGTCTTTTATTTCATCTGAAAATAGATTTTCTAATGTATATAAAGCTTTAGAAATGTTTGCAGTTTTACAGTTAAGACATATGTTCTTATTTTCTTAATTCAATTTTGAAGTATTAATTTAAATAAGTTTATTGTAAACTTAATTTTTAGTTTGAAAGGAAAGACCATTTTATAAACAACTTTGTTAGCTCTATATCGTATATAAGACGAACTGTATATGATTTTGATCTTTATATGCTTTAAATGCTGTATATTTAATATATTCTTTCAATATTTTCTAAATTGAATGGAAAAATTTCAAACTATAAGTTGACCTTTTGTTTTGTTTAACTTATAAAATGGATAAAAAAATCTACTTTTGCTTTTCATCCGACATTTTTTTATGAATCAATCAAAATTGTTACAGTCATACGATATTCACATTCTTCATGCAAAAATAGCTTTGAGATTGAATATTAAATTATAAGTTGTAATCAGAAAATTCTATTGAATTTATCAATATTTGATTCAATAATTTTGCTGACTTTTAGATTCAAACTGGTGTACATCTATTTTTTAGTTAATGAGGAAAAGTAAATGATATTTTTAAAAGCCAGTTGAATGCAAATGATTAGTAAAATAGTACTAGATTTCCGCCGCAAACATTTATTTTAATATCTATATTATTTTTAAAATTATGTCAGCGTTAATATTAGAGTTATATTTAAGTTATATATATGAGTTGACTTATCTCAACTTTTTTAAAAGCTGTTTCCAAAGAATGAATGACTTGAATTTCTTCAACAGAATCTTATTTATTATGCTCTATATATCAAATAATATGATGCTGAATACTAACTTGTTCATTAGTATAATATTAGATACTCAATTTATTGACAACTACTTTCGTTACTCAATTCAACAACTATTAAATTTTGTTTTTTTTGACATAATTTCCTTTTAAATCAAGAGAATGTGCTCATCGAACGATGTTTTTCATTGAGGTTTCTCTTGACTATTATTTATAAAAAAAAATCTATTTGGCTTTTTTCAAACCTATTTTGTACTCTATACGCATAGCTTTTATTCAACTCAATTGGGGATAAAAACTAATGAATGAGAATAGAAAATTGAATCGATATCTTGCAGATACAATGCAAGATCGATTTTAGGAACAATACAAGCAATACAATACCAAAAAGTTATCAAATTTTCAAGTTCTCATTCTATAAGTACTCAAATTTAATAAAAAAAAAATATACGGCATTTAATTATTATTTTATATTTGCTCTTTGAAAATGACCAGACGTGAGAAATGAATTAAAGAATAAGCACACAGAAGAATAAAAATTATTGATTTTTAAAAAATTAATGTACAAATACATTAATAATAGCAATTGAATTCAATAGATGAGGTGCATTTAGCGTCATATTTAATTAGGGCTCATCAATATAGTGGGTAATTAGCCTAGAGGGAGGGTGAAAGTCAAGAGTATAAATCTATAATATTTTCATACGTTTTAAAAAGCGCATAACTAATTTGCACATATTCATTTTTTTCATATTAATTTAAATCTAGCAATTTGAAATTATTGCCGATTGCCGAAGCTATTTAGCCGATTTGAAAAAAATTACCTGATCAACCGTATACCGAAATTGCCCCAAATGGTCATTTAAATCTGCTTAGTCCAAGAAGCTCATTAATATAGTGACCACAATTTCTCTCAATATATAGCAACATATACTTATTTCCATTGTAAAGTGCACGTAAATTGTGCAAAGAAACTTACATTACATAAAAAGTGATTTATAATCAATTTCTACAAATAAACGTTTTTTTATAAGAAAAAATTAAAAATTTTCTAGCCCTTGACATACGCTTTTTCATAAAACATTAGTTGATCTCTTCATCCTATCACTTAACAAGATAAA
>JAUJYT010001935.1:0-10143 GCA_033996565.1 Nanhermannia nana
CTGTACAGGTCGTGAAGATTATACGTCCGAGTGAGACAGCGGGAAGATATATCTCATACAGATTAGTGGTCTAGTGCCGGACAGAGAGCTCAAAACCTGGACAATCACACCAAACATAGACGTCTGACAACCGAAGCTGTGATTGCATTGCATTATCTAAACTTAAATCGACTTTTTATTGCATCCCAATCATGACCTAAGATATGATTTTATATTCGCAAAAATCTAGGGTCAGACACACCAATAGGCAAATATCTAAAATAAAATGTCTTGTATTTAACAGATAAATAATTTTTATACAATTCAAATACAATTTATGTATCAATTGATTTAATTTAAAATAAGAATCAATTTTTTTTGTTGATGACTTAATTTATTTAATATACTATAGCTTTTGTATGACTTAAAACATTTCAACTGTTTATAAAGTTGTTTGTAATCAATGAGCATTGAAATCAAAATTCGAGCTCTGATTCATATTTTATTAAAAAGGAGAAAGACTTTTACTATAAATATTGTTAAAAATTTATGATTAATAATGAACTAAAAACTTAATTATAGACAAATGCGTATAAATTGTAAAATCCTAATATCAATGTGATATCTGATCATTTGGATGTGAGCTATGATATAATTATAT
This sequence comes from Nanhermannia nana, assembly GCA_033996565.1. Classification (NCBI taxonomy): domain Eukaryota; kingdom Metazoa; phylum Arthropoda; class Arachnida; order Sarcoptiformes; family Nanhermanniidae; genus Nanhermannia; species Nanhermannia nana. The sequence goes on from JAUJYT010001935.1 coordinate 641, forward strand.
TAACTGTCAATAGAAATACTGAAATACATGATTAATGATTTAATTTTAAGACAATTAAAAATATGCTATGGGTTTGTCAGACATAATATTACTAAAACTGATATATAAGTGGATTTAAATAAGTTTAGTTCAAGACTAATGAATGTATTAAAAGGAGGCGTATACTCGACCAGCGCTTAAGTAATACATTTTATTGTAGCAGAACTTAAAAAATAATTTCCTATTTTTAACATAAATTTAAAATATATGCGCTTTTTGAGTATAACATGCAATAAATTATTAACAATTTCTTAAATATTGAAAAGAGACTACAGTACAAAAGCATTTAATGTTTGCTAAGAACTCAATCAAGTCCGATAACCGAATGTCCGGACACTAACATTACTTTACTTTCTTTCATTTTATGAACGGCTGAGAGGAAGTCATCCATATTTATAGATCTTATGCTTGAAATAGAATTAGGACTCAGTAAGTCTTCGCGTTCAATAGTATTGTCAGCCATATTGAGATAAGCAGATGAAAATTCTTTGACTCTAAACATGGCTGCAGTTCTGCACAACTCTTTCAAATCACTTCCAGAAAAGCCGTCACTAATATTAGCGATAGTTTCCAAACTGACGTCTTCATTGATGTCTTCTCTGTCGAGAACTAAACTAATGATAGCCTTTCTTTTGTCACGATTGGGAAGATTTATTTGAAACATAGCTGGCATTCGGCGAAGTATGGCTTTGTCGACATCTTGTGGTCGATTAGTAGCTCCCATGACGATGACCTGACAATGTTTAGCAGAGATGAGACCGTCCCATAAGATCATGAACTGGGCTTTCATCATAGCGGTCGCCTCGTGATCGTGAGTGTCTCGACTGCGGAGAAATGAGTCGATTTCGTCGATGAATATAATGCACGGCTGAAGCTTTAGGGCTAACGTGAACACAGCGGCCGCCAGTTTTTGAGACTCTCCGTACCATTTGTCAGTCAGCGCCGGCACTTCCAGGTTTATAAACCTGTAAAACATTTCAAACACTTGTAAATCATATAATTCTCAAGACATACAAAAGTGACGCAGACCTCGCGCCAGCCTCTTTTGCGGTCGCCTTCGCTATCATAGTCTTTCCACAACCGGGTGGGCCGTGAAGAAGGACTCCTTTTGGCGGCTGATGTAATTCAGATCTGGCAAACAGTTCTGGTGTACGAATCGGTAGAATTACAGTCGCTTTTATGTCTTCGATCACGTCTTCCAGACCCGCGATGTCATTCCAGGTCACGTCTATGCTCTGCGGGTCTACCAATTGGGCCGCGATTGAGAGCTCGTATTCATTCAACTGTGTCCTCAAGTCTTTGACTCCGAGACGTGATAGAAGTTTTTCTGCCTTTAAATCAAAATGAGATTAAAGTGAAAAATAGGTTAAAGTGAGACAACTGTTTACCCTTTGCTGTGCTTCGCGTTTTTGTTTCCTCGTCGGGTCCAATGTGTTGACCATCCATTTGACCGCAAAGAACGAAAACACACCCAAAATCCCTGCCCTCACAAATATCGAGATCAGTTCCGCGCGAGTTATCCCGTTGTCTGACATCAGTTTTATATTGATATCAGATTAAGATTATTCAGAGCTAAATATGAAAATCAATTATATATGCATTTAATGTGTCGTTTGTGTTACTCTATTAATAGTAGTTTCACATGAACTCTAACGCACTCTAACTCTAGACTCTCAAATGTTTATTTAAATAGTCTATTGTTTAAACATATATTACAGTATTTACAGTATATTATCATTAAGTGAAAGCATTTCTGACGCAATATTTGCTAAACATTTGGTTTGCATCGTTAGATGGCATTACTTTCGCTTAACTCTCTTTAATTAACTTTTATTTAAACTTTTATTTTACATTAAAAAAACTCGGGTTCTTATGATATCTCATATTATATCCAAATTAACTAAACTCAACTCAACTTCATATCAACTAAAACCTCAATACTGTACATTTCATTTTCAACTCACTAGAAGTTAGTGAAAAAACTATAGACCTGTAAACAGCATTGGAAACGGTTGGGTCTCACGATTAGAGACGAGATTTTCGGGAACAAGTTTGTCAATTTTGAGAAAACCCCTGAAAGCTGCAGTTTTTTTAACCGTATCAACAGTGGTATACAACTACAACTTTCAGGGGTTTTCTCAAAATTGACAAACTTGTTCCCGAAAATCTCGTTTCTACTCATGATTACTGTTAATGTTATTTCGCTTAAAATTTAAATGTGAATAAAAATATTAAATAAATATAATTTACTTTCACTTTGTATATTAAACACAAAATGACGAAATTTGTGACAAACTTTATTCAAAAGTTTTACATATTTTGCATTTAATGGACTCATATAATCATTAGAATCACTACTACTATAACAATATTTTTAAAGCTAAAGAATAAATAAATAGGAAAATATTTGCATAAAACAAATTAAAACTATAGTCAAGTGATATGTGATTTGGACCGTAATTGACTTTTGAGTTGATTATCACAGAAAAGTTGATCTTTGAATAGAAGTTAATTATTTAGATAAGTATTTTTGAATCAGAATCTTTAAATTGAGATTTGGTAAAAGCAATTCATTGATCATAACTTCATTAGTCATAGGACTGGTAGAGTTTCCGTTAGAAATCCATTCAGTGATTGCTTGCTTTTCATAACTATATCCATCTGTGCACAAAATTTTTATAATCAATAATAATTGTTATTAATTGAAAATAAAGTTAAATATAAGAGACACAGACCGGCGGCCACAACAGGATCTTGCATGAGTTCATGAGTTATCGGACAACAAAACTCATCAGGAATTGCAATGCTTTCCTCCACACTTTCAGTGATGTGTTGCCACAAAGGATTCTTCAGAGCCTGAATAGCTCTTAGAATCTTGTTTCTGATTCCCAGTGAGTCTGACAGTAATTATTAAAGAAATTTTAATTTTAAAAATTGCAAAACACTATAACACTATTGTTATAATATTCCAATCATTTGATATCAATTATGTACCGATTCTGAGTGATGTCAGAAGACTGTCATGAGTGAGATGAAGCAATTCTATGCCATCAATATTGTTGTCTCTAAAAATATTGCTATATTTTCCTAATTCGAGTCTTTTTAACCAATTGGTCACGTCATCCACTTTCCAATCAGAGATCACATTATTATCTGATCCAATCAGTGCCGCAGAAGTGAATGAATTGATCTCTTTTAAGCTCTCGTTCACAATCACAATATCCCTATCCTTCATATCAGAGATGTGCCAAATTATAACCGTCTTATCGTTAGAACCGGTGGCTAAGAAACTATTGTCTGATGAAAATGCACAGCACGTAACGTATCGATTATGTCCTTCAAGTTTATGCAATAAATTGCCGTTCTGTGGGTCCCATATAATTACCGTTTTATCGCCAGCACTGCATACAAATACCAAACGATTAGCAAAAGAGAATTAAATACCACTTTGTTTATGAGAATTGATAATTACGCGGACGCCAGAAGAGAGCCGTCTGTAGAAAATCGACAGCAGTTAACATTTCCAGTGTGTCCTTTCATGGAATGTGAGAGAGTCATTGTACACCTGAGACCTCCCTTCACGTGCCAGAGCTTCACGAGATCGTCGTTACCACACGACGCCAGTAAATAAAAGCTCTGTAGCGGACCATCGGTTACTACCAGTATATGAGATGTTAGAACCAAATATCGATTGCAAACAAATAATATCTAAACTGTGGAAATGCTTACCATTGACCTGATATTGAGAACTGAAATCACATCCGAGAACACCTAAATCATGTGCCTCTTGAATGGTGACCAAACACTTCCCGTGTCCGTACTTAGAGTCCCATAGCTTTAGATCTCCTGCAGTGGAACCAGAGGTCAAGTAATTGCTGTCTGGAGTGAAAGCGCAGGCAGTTATCATCGCCTCGTGATCTGCTAATGACCTATTCATATGTCACACGTTATCACAATATACTAATTATTGACAATTCATTTAAACCTAATCATAGATCTGGTACTTATGTCCCAAATGACAAGACTTTCGTCATCACCTCCTGAGGCGAGCATTGCTGAAGAGGGAGAGAAACTGCAGACTCTGATAGCACATCCGCTCTCGTGTTTCATTTTGACCACTTGTTCACCAGTCTGTCAATAGATTGTAATTTAAGACAATTAAAAGACAATTAAAAGACAATAAATTGGTGGTAAATAATGTGATACATTAGTATTCCATAGGATTATATTCCCGTCTGTAGAACACGAGCCTATTATTGTACCAAAAGGTGAGAATCGGACACAATTGACACCATACGCGTGTCCTATCAGTGGCGATAATGGTATTTGTCTGAAGAATGACTTGTCGTCCGATTCCCACAAACGAACCGTTTTATCATTAGAAGCGCTGACCAGTAGTTTAGTTCCGCTGAAGTCAACCCAATTCACGTCTGATGTGTGGCCGTCCAGTATTTGGTGCGAAACAGACATCTCTTCACTCTTCTCAACAATTGTTTTCTACTTTATTAATAACACTTCAAAAGCGTTCAAAAGTAAAGAATTGATAAATATTTTCAAAACTCTATTCAAAAAATTAGAGTTCAATTGAGCTCAATATCAATGAATATAAATATAAACTTTTTTAATATAAGACACTCATAAATGCTAATAAAATATGTTGTAATCAACTCTTATATTACTCTTAAGGTTAATAATATTCTAATTTTATGTGAAAATCAAATATTGAACTACTTTTGCAAATAAGACTATTAAATATTTAATTATTTCTCAAATGCACTAAAATAAGGCAATGAATAGTGTTTTCCCTAAAACTGTTTGATAATAGAGTACTATATCTTATATCTCTTTATTAATAATTAATTCAATGTTTTTCTCAGTTTTTTATTCTCTCTTTAAACGCTTTAAACGATAGGTAAATATTAAGCATTTTATTGATTTCTAGCATTAGTTTTGAGTATTAAAAGATATTTTGACTGAAATTGCAAAAACACATGCATTTGCTGTCAAATAATCGATAGGTTTGAACACTAAACGTGTTTATGAAGTTGTTTATAACGGTCTATAATATGCGTATAGTATTGCATTTTTAATGATAGCGTAGATAAGACCTATCAGTATATTATAGTTTTATATATATTAATGTTTTTATATATTAATGTTTTTATAATGAAAGCTCAATTCAATGACGAAACCCATAGAAACGCTTGGGTTGAAGTCCGCTTTATTCAAACCATTCAAACAGATACTTCACATACAGTTCACATATAATTTCAAAATATTTATTTTGGTGCAAACCTAATGAGTTCTCTAATGAGTTCTTTCACGCAACTTATGTCACACAACTTCGTGACTATCACTTACTATAAATATAACTTATTTTTAGGTAATTTAGAAATTAATTAAAGTTTTTGTATTATTTTTTACTTCAATAATATTTTTAATTATTAAAGGAATAGTCACTGATTATCAGTCATTGAATTGTCTAATTTTTTATTGAATACATAAATACACAGACAATCGAAAGCTAACAATAAATTTTCTGTCGATCTATTAATGAATCTTTTTTTGAATGTCAAACATTTGATTGATTGTGTCTTTTTGTTTCTGTTAATGTAATTGTTGTCAAACAATTTATTGTCTACTTGTTGACTTATTAACATAGTCGGTGCCCGACTTTGATCAATTACTAGAAGCAACAGATCCGACACGACTCCCAAATATTGGCCAAATCCAGGATCCGGTTCCCTCCTTTACAAAATCTTACACGGGATGGGTTTCACTAATTGTCTTAGAGTCACAGCCATCACTAGGGATGGGCAGAGGGGGCTACAGCCTCCCCAAAGATTTTTGAACATTTAAGTGTAGGTCTGTAGTAATTTTTTAAAAATTGCCTTATCATGTATGGTCCCTATGTATAGTCCCCCAAATCTAAAATCCTGGTTACGGCGCTGTTCAGAGTTGACTTTTTTTCAGTCTTTCAAGAAAAGACGTGCACTGAACCTGATTTTAATATTTTAAAAATAATTTTTATTATAAAACAAATTGAATTTTATTTAAAATTAGTTAATAAAAGACTAAAAAGTACTGTACATAATATATTATAAGCTAAACAGAAATAAGTTTATTTTCAAATATTTTTTGCGATCCAACTTAAATAGTGTGAAACTCTGGTGTAAACTCCGGGAAAGCCAGGAGTGGCACATCTTTTTCCAAAGCTGACAATACCTGTCAAATAGTAACGATTTTTATCTAATTGAAAGAGAGGACCGCCTGAGTCTCCCTGACACGAGTCTTTCGTTGAGCCCACAGTTCCAGCACAAAAGTAGACTTCACTTATTTGAACGTATAATTCGAATGCTTTTTTGCATTCTTCCTGAGACATTATTTGAATGGAAGCTTCTTGTAAGACATCACTGTGTTTACCATTAAACGAAAGTCTTCCCCATCCAGCTATAATACCAGTTGACCCAACATTTTCTCTTGATTGCAATTTTTTTGTATCATAGGGAAGACATAACGGCCAAATTCGGTTACTATACTTCACCTGTTATTTGGTATAAAATTAATACTAGTATTCAATTTTGACCATTTTGAACATTATTTTCAATTGAATGGAAACCAATTGAATCGAAACCAATTGAATTATACCTTTTCTTTCAATTTTAAGATAGCGATATCGTTTTTATACACTTTAGCCTCAAATTGTGGGTGAGCTGTCACTTTCATTACTTCATAATCAGCAATCGAATCTTCTGCGGCATCTTTCTCAATGTTATATTCACCCAAACGGACCATAAAAGATGAGGGACTCTTCACTCTACCACCTTCTACTACACAATGAGCTGCAGTCATCACTTCTTGATCCGATATTAAAGCTCCGCCACATTGAGCGCTAAACTGTCCCAATTCTTCAACAAAAATTGCGGCCTAAAAGAGTCAATCAATTGTATAAATAGATGACTCTGAAGAAAGACTAGAACAGAAGCCAATACCATCCACGGCCATTTGCCAGGAATGGAGGACTTCCCACCAACAATCCGTGTTTCTTGTATTATACTTGTGTTACCACAAACTAAAGCCATATTATACTAAATCAGACTATTTAATGCTTAATTTAATAAAATAACTCACATTTTGGAAGCTTCCGAGGCTTTTGTATTCTGTCACTATTTGAAGAATCAGATTGTGTTTCTTCTGTTCTGCTTACAGTTAATTGAGGTCTTTTCGTTCGTCTTCTTCTTTTTGTTGTCGAGCGATTTGGAGGTCTTTTAGTAGTTGTAATAATATCGGTTACTACTGGACAACAAACTTTTGGCAATTCATCTTCGAATCCGCAAATGGATGCGCGAAGAAGTTTAACATCTCTATTGTTTGATAAACTTTTGCATTGAACTAAAGCTATACAATTACCTGGTTTTCTATTAGGACTTGTGCACCGATTCTCCTCATCGCCAGGAAATGCAACTATAGTTTGATTCAATTTTTTCAAATACTTCAAATACCGATTCAAATACAATTTTTAATTACTTGAACACTTACTCTGTCTTTTATGTTTGCAATTTATTGAATTACAACAGCAAATAAGTAAAATAACTGGTATATATTTCATTTCACTAACAAAACATCTTTAAGGCTTCGACAAAATATTAATTATATTAAATGTTAATTATTTTAATCGAAATGAGAGAACATGTTATGGTAAAAAATTTTCATCTTTTCTGAGATTTTTGAATTAAAAACAAGCATATATTTTCCCGTAGGGGAGGATGTGATGCTTGCAATGACCTTCATGAAGAAACATTTAGCCTCAAAATTGCTTTTCTTAATAAATCAATGACTCACTATTGTAGTGATTAAATTCGTTAATATTAATGCGAAACTTTTCAAACCCTTAGTGAGTGATTGATCTGCTCTTAAAACTAATGCCTTTATTTGTAGCATTTCATTAAATATATAATACATCAATAAATTCAGTCACGTTTTACACAATTCGTAAATATTAGTTAATTAATAGTCAGTTTGATAAAGAATTACAAACAAAAGTTGTTTTAAAAAATTTTAAGAACATTATGTATAGTCTTCAACCCTTATTTTTTCTGTTTCCTTCTCCGCGCTTATGCTCTATTCGAGAGAAAAAACAATTATTAATTTTAAATCAGATAAAAAGTTTAATAGTCAGCAAACTTTTGATAGTTTGACAGTTAATCAAAATTTAATAAATTTATTACTGAATAAAAAATTAAAATCAAAGGAATCGTACCGTCTCTCCAGTCATCCTTTTCTCTGAGTCGCATTAAATTCTGAAAATCGTCTTTTTCTACTAAATTCTCTATTCTTTCCTCTTCCTGTTCATCTTCTCTTAACTTTTTATCAGGATTTTCAGCCCACTCGAGAAGAGTATTATTATAACTTCAAATATAAAGAGAAGAATTAATATATTAAAGAATTTGCAGAAATTAATTTCTTATTATAATTAACGTAATATTTTTTTATGAGAGGAAAGAAATAGCTTTTGGCTAACAGTGAACGTCCTCTTTAAATAAAATATTAAGTAAACGAAAGCTCACATGGGATTAGTGATAGAAAGAGTTCCCTCTTTAATCTTCTGATCAACAAAATCATTGATACTAACGGTGGGAATACTGGGATATCCCAAACCATACACCTTCTTCTGGAATTCATTTCTGGTAATAATAATAGGCTTTAAAGGAGTTTTAGTCTTGGGCTCTCTTTTACTATTATTGGTGAACCCTTTCATTTGCGACATATGTTCTACAATTTGTTTCTCAGACTCAATACTATTCAACTCTTCCAAAGCAGTGTTAACCCAACGCTTCAAAAGAGTCATGTAATAGTCTCTTAAGATCTCGTCATCGATGGGACCCGACGTTTGTGACATTTGTTCTCTGAATTGTTTCAATTTATTGTCCAATTCCTGTCCGGCTTTATATCTATTGATTTTGTCATTTCTAAGTCGAGCCGCGCTTTCCAGCGAAGACGCACTCATTGCCAAAGACTTGCGAAGACTCTCTTTTGTATCTTCGGGTCGTTTCATATCAATGTCACAGATTTGGTAATCATTTAATCGTTGTATGAAATCATTGAAATAAATTTCAGCTGTTTTTAGTATTTCAAGTCTTTCATTATTTAGTGACTTAAGCGTGAGATCAGCCAAAAGTGCGGGTAATAACAGATATTTCATGCTTTTGGTCGAAATCTCTTCAACCGATTCATTACTACTGAATAACGACAACTCATTCACTATTTTTGTCGACTCCTCCAGAAGTTTAATGCCTTCAAACACTTTGTTCTAAACCACGAAAAATACATTTTTTAAGATATTTATAGAAATCAAATATATTTTGAGTCAGACCTGAAATTGTCTGCTATTCGTCGAAAGCGACGACTCTTTCAACTGTTCGTTAATATCAAACGCGTCGTCAAATTGTTTCGACAATTGAACT
>JAUJYT010001936.1:0-10143 GCA_033996565.1 Nanhermannia nana
ATCATATACATGTATAATACATGACGAAAATAATTTTCGTGTATTTTGCCAGCCCTAGTCATTAGGTTATATATTTTTTTTTAATAAAAATTGCAGAATTTAATTGATATTTAGTTTGATATAATTTTTTGTGATCGAGTTTAAGTAAAAAACAAAATAAAAATAGCTGACAAATAGATATACTTTTCTTGAATCTTTGAATACATTAATCAAAATTTTGTTCAATTGTTAGGTAATGTACTGGCAGTGGCGAAGCCAGAAATTTTTTCACGAGGCATAAACTCATGAAAAAATGAAATGAAATTCTTCCTAAATTTTAATGAAAAAAAAACTAAAAATGTGATAAACTTAAGAGTACTATAAGTGAAAGATTATAACTAATGCAGAGTTGAAATGTTTTTGGTGTACTATGAATGTACTGCACTGTAACTGCACTGCACTTTATTAAAGTTTATTCATTTAGTCCACAAGTTGACAAATTTATTTTTATTGATAAATGTATTCAAAATTGATATATTTTTAAAGTTTATTTCTCGAGAGGTCTGACCACAGGATTGGAGACAAATATATTTCTGTTGAGACAATTCAAAGCCATTCAAAGCTTATCTGAATTGAGGCTCAAAAATATGAATTTGCAGTCGCTTTACTCATACGTAATATTTATATTAATATTTGTATTATATATAAAATTAATCCCAATGTGTAATTAAATTAACGATAAAAAACTAATTTTGAAGCTTTGAACTAATGTTTAATATTATTGACAATTATTTAAATTGACGCAAAAGTGAATCAAATGAAGCAATGCTTACATCTATAGTAAAAGCTCTCTTTATTGCAATCTCGAAGAATACGAAAATCTTCCGCACTTATGGATGGAATACCATTAGGATTATTAGGATTATTATGATTATTGTCATTAAAGTGCTGTTCATGTGCCGGCTCTTCACTATATACACGACCAGTACTCGGATTGTATGGTTTGCGTTGGTTTTGGTTTTGTTGGTACTGTTCATACAAATTAAGTTGACTTTCATTTTGATCTTCACTTTTACTTAAATACGGATTTATTTGTTTATTGTCTTCAAATTCATTGCTTTGATTATCGTTTCGATAAAAAGACATTTCTACAGATTTGAATCAATTATAATAAATATTTTGTAAATAAAATCTCATATTATTGATAAACAGATATAAACATATGATGTGAAACACATGTCAGGTATTCACTCATTACTGCCCTCTTATGTCTGTCTTTGGTTTTACTTCTTTTGCACAACTTTTTGTGCAATAATAGGATTCAATAAAGTTTAATAATAATTAATAAGCAATAAAACATGTAATCATTGGCTTTAATTGAATGAGATTTGAAAACTTGAAAAAAGTTGTCTCAAAATTTAGTGTTAAGCCCGAAATAGAGACAATTTTGAGGATTTAAACGATTTAAATGACCAAAAATAGCGATCTGGCGATGACATGCGCTCTCATCTGTGCTTCACTTTTATTATGAATCGCAAAATGTAAACAAAATGTAAACTAATTCTTAACTAATAATCATATTATCGGATAATTGTCCATTCAAAAAGACATTCACATTATATTTGTTTTAAATAACATTAAATATAAGACATTATCATAAAAATTATGTCATTTTCCAAACTATTAAATCGACAAAACTTTAAATCTGTTAATAAAAGAATTGATTTAATATTAAAAATAAGAAGTGAGACATCACTGCAAACCATAAGACCTTATGTTCAAAGAAGTCTATTATTAAATAATAATAATAATTGGTTTCTATTGAGAAATGAGTCGAACAGAAGTCATATCAATGAAAGGCTTATAATAAGCGCTCAATTGATTCAAAAGCGATTTTTCAAACAAAGGGATAAATTCAGTCATCAGAAGAATCTGTTCACTGTCGGGCCTTTTCAGAGGATCGCCTTCGTCTCGGTTCCCATTCTTTTTATAATACAATTCCTGGACGTGGGCAACATTTGGGACAACTATATCCCCAACTCAGTGACGGATCCCATTGAACACAAATGGAAACAATTCGTTAAAATACTCAAAAGACTGGTTGGAGTCAAACGAGTCGATGGACTCACTTATGACCGGACCAGCGCAGCCACCGATGCTGTCATCGCTGACCTCAAAATGAAATCAGAGTCCAAATCACGAAAGAGTGGATTCCGTGACAGAAAAATAATAGAATACGAGAATCGGATTCGTATGTATTCAACACCTGATAAAGTGTTTCGATATTTCGCTTCAATCAAAATAATTTACGATCAAAGTGAGGCCCAAATATATATGACTCCCGACGACTTCTTGAGGGCACTGACGCCTGGCATTAAACAACCCGACGGTTTAGGATTGGATCAGTTCAGGAGAGTCGACATCTCTAAGGTATTGGTTTTGGTTTTAAAAATAGTTTATATGTTTAACAAATTAGTGAGAAATTAATGTTAATAGTAATAAAAGATTTTCCAATTCTTTTCGATCAGGACCAGGATTCAGAGCTGAGTGCTATGCTTTCTCAAGTGTTGCTAATTGTGAGCATATATTATGCTATTTTATGCTATTTTATGGCTCATTTGCTTTACAGTAATTCAATATTGTTTTAATGGTTTTATCAGTTATTTGTTATAACTTTCGTTTCATTCCATTTATGCTTTACTTTTCTCAGTTTTATTGAATCCATATTTTCAGCCTTTGCTGAGATTTGAAATTTAAATATTTTGTTTGTTTCGAGTTTTGTTTTGTTTTGAATTCAACATTCATTGATTATTGAACTCAATTATTAGGGAAATAAGGAGTTGACGTATGGTCTGAAGCCCGACAGTATATTTTACAAACTGAGTAACTTTGGTCTAATAAACTTTTCTGATTTCCTCTTTTTATTGACTGTTATATCAGGTGATTCACTAATTGTTTATCTAATAATATCTATCAATCAATTAATAGTAATTATTGTTATTATTAAAAACAGTCTCTCGACGTCACTTTGAAATTGCGTTTCGGATGTTTGATCTGAACGGTGACGGAAATGTAGAGTACGAGGAGTTCGAGAAAGTCCAAAATGCTATTTTAGCGCAAACCAGTATTGGCAAAAAACTTGGCACCTCTTCAAAAACAGGATATAAAGGTTCGCATTTTGATTCCCATACATTTCAATGCTATTCAAAATACAAAATTCTAAGTAACAAAAGTATTATTCAATTGTTTTCTTTATTTTGCTATGAATAGCATTATATTTGAATTCATTTCTAATTCATTTTTAATCGACTGACAGAACTTTTGTTAAATTCAGAAAAATTCAATTTAAATTAGTTTTTTTAGTATTTAATTTTTTTATTGAAACAAACAGTTTATATTTAAGTTTTATGAGTTGTGAAGCAACGGCGCCGTTAGTTTGTATCTAAATTAGACTCTTGATTATGGCGCGTCATCTGTTAAACAATGATCTTCACGAATAACAATACTTTTACAAATAAATTCACTATTGAATGGCATAACAATAACAGACAATACACAAATAGATTTTGAATTGCCGGACCTGACCCTGTATTAATTGACTTTAACTCTATATAAGAATTAAATATATTTATTATTTGTCTTTAAACCTATTGATAGCTGTTATACTCTCTATTAAATTGTCATATAATCGACTTTAACCGGACGGTAATAGTCTTTGGATCAGTTGAATGGTAGCATTTTGTTGAACATTCGCAACTGTTTCTGAATCTATTTTTCATAAGCATTCAATACCTTTATTATAATTTTTATTTAAATTTGAGTTCTAATTAATAAATAAAAATGAATATTCATTATAACCTGTATTTTGTTGAGCATATCATTATTTATTATCATAATAATTGACACAATTCAAAAATAGTTCATTTTTTGCATAAAATAAATTTTTGAAAACATTATTTTCTTGAAGTTTAATATAAGTTTTTATTGGTATTTTAGAAAAAATAAATTAAATTCTATTGTTTCTAAGTTTTAATTATGATTTGATGAACACTTGAATCGAATAACTTTTATTCAGCGTTTATTGTTTCAAATGTGTAAAAAGGTTACGAAACAGTTTATATGAAATCAAATAAACTAATAGTTTTACGTCAATACTGATGTCACGACTAATTAATTTAGTTTTGAATAAGTCTGATGTGCTTTTGTCTGCTTTTCACGAATTAAATTTAATATTAATAACTTTTGATTGATTTGTATAACTTTTTATGATAGGTGTCAGTTCAGCGCTGGCTAAATATTTTTTTGGCGAAGATTTAAAACAAAAGCTGACGACTGAAAAGTTCCTGGACTTTCAAAGACAATTACAAACAGAATTATTAACTCTTGAAGTATAAAAATAACAGATATTTAAGATTTTATTAAATATTAGTAACTATTTGTCATAAAATAGTTTGAAAGAAAAAAACCGAATCCAATTACTGGTAAAATAAAAGAATCAGATTTTGCGGACCTGTTAATAGCATACGCGGGTCTCACAGAGAAGAGGAGGTCTAAAATGCTTAAAAGAGTGAAACGCAAATTTGGAAAAGATGAGAACGGACTCGAAGAAGAAGGCATTTCTTTGGACGACTATTTAAGACTATTTTATTTCTTACAAAATATAAATGATGTTGACATTGCTCTGGCAGTGTTTCATATCGCAGGCGCTTCAATAGATCAGGGTTTGAATGTCTTTGATTTTTGTGCATAAGCTCTCAAATTGATTGATGTCTAACACTATTTCAGGTACTCTTAAACATGTGGCCAAAACTGTAGCTCACGTTGAATTGAGAGACCATTTGGTTGATGTCATATTCACACTATTTGATGAAAATCGTGAGCTTAACTGATATATTAAAAGTAATTTATATTTAATTTAATAATACATTTGAATGCAGAGGACGGACAGTTAAGTAACAGAGAATTTATTGCTGTGATGAAAGAGAGATTGCGTAGAGGTTTGGCAAAGCCTAAAGATACTGGTTTTATGAAGATATTGCACGCCTTATGGAATTCACTTAAATTTAATTTTTAGTAAATTCTAACAATTAATTATTTAAAAATTGTTATCCAAATAATATGTTTAAACTTAAATTTAATTTGAGTCAAAGATTAGTTATTATTTTTAATTTAATAAAACAAATAAATGCTTAAATGATAGACAGCATAACATTTTTTGAATTCCCGGAATAGAAATTGTGACCCAATGACTGAAAAGCTATGCCTTAAAGGTCATTAACATTGAAACAACTTCGATAACAGCATAACTAATAATAACGACAACAAGATATTACATAAATAAAAGCAAGTTTATAGAGAGAAGGTATGCTTTACTGATTCCCGGCTCATATTCTTGACCTTATGCTTTAATTTCATACTCGACAGAGCATATCTATAGCTCTATTCTGGTTCTGCTCTATAATAAGCTTATTAGGAAAGAAGTTCTTCCGTTGTTAACAGCTTTAACTATCAGTTAAAATGATTGTTAACAAATATTTCTCTATTACCTTATTTCAATCGATCTCAGTATTGATTTTATGTGATATAAGTTATGAATTTGAGAATAAGACAAATTTGGATCATTCTTATGTTCAACAAAATGATAGAATAAATGTGAGTCAAACTTACTTTAAAAATGTCAATCATCTCAATAATCAGAATAATAAACAAATTGATGTTTTATATAATAATTTCAACCAATTTGTTGATCTAAGTGATCATTCTTTAAGAGATATTTCAGTTAATGAAAGTTCAAACTCTACTCAATCAGTTCCGTCTGCTTTTGCTTTAAGAGGAGAACTCTTTGAAAGCAATGAAAGCGAACAAAATGATACAACGGGTGAATCAAGAACTTTAAGCTCTTGGTTAGGACTGAGAAGATTTCGAAGGCCTCAACAGAAGGGTAGACCTGATGTGAGCTTACCATTGCCTCGACCACATCCACAAAGAGTTCACCCTATTATGAGTCAACCGATTGTACCAAATTTTATGTCTCGACCCTCGGGCTTCCCTGGACCCCATGATCCAGACTCTTATCTTTTGCCGCCTTCAATGTTTGAAGACTCAGGCATTAAATATTGGCTCAAATTCATTGAAAATGGTGGAAATGACGACAGTCCCACTTTTGTTAATCATGATATCAAGTCAGAGACCAACAAAGGTTACAGTAGATTAAGAAAGCCCACAAACTTTCGCATTTCTTCTACTTCGAGACCTTTAGTGATCGGAGAAAAGCCAAGCGATGGCGAAGACTTATATGATGAGAACGAGGAAAATGACAGTCATGACGATGAACCAAAATCTTCTAATAGTCACAGCTCTTCTTCTCACGACACTCACAAGTTTGATACGACTCCGAGATGTGATAGGTTTACAAGTGATATATGTGTTGATGATTTTGAATATCCAGAGCAGGCAATTGTGGACGAAATATACAAAAGACGAGAAATATTTGAGCTCATGTACTCTGAAGTAAGAGATAATGTCCCACTTGTTGATGGGATTCCTCGAGATGTTGAAGAGTCGTATAATTATGATCATTATACTAAAGATAATAAAGACACGCAATCTTCTAGTAGTGAATACGATCATTCAGAAGACAAATCGCCTCTTAGAGGAGGATTTGTTTGTCCGTCTGAAGTGCTTTACGGAAAGCCAAAACTTGCTCGTAATAAAAGAGGTGATTGGAAAGTAATAGTAAATGCGGCGGAGTTTACACAAACAGTAAGAATGGAAAAATGTCTTCAGCCAAACAGCAAATGTAATTACATATCATATCCTGATTATGACTCTCGTTGTGCACAAGTCCACTCATTTCATCGGCTTTTGGTTTTCGAAAAGGGCAAAGGTTTCTATATCGACACCTTTCGTATACCTACTTCTTGTACTTGTCATGTGAATAGAAAGATCTCATATAAACCCCTTCCAAGTGTTTCGCATTCGAGTAATTATGATCAGAAACAGAAACATTCTCCAGCTTTGAGTAATACTCTGTGGTCTATATTGGGCGGAAATATGGGGGACACAGCTTCGGCTTCGGTTTCTCAACAACAAGACCTAATTCGCAATCAGATGAATTTATTGCAACAAATGAAACATTTTCCTCAATTATCGCATATATCACCTGAGAATGTAATACAACAACTTATGGACATTCAGTCTAATGCTCAGGCGTTAGCAGTACCTCAAAAAAGTTATCAAATCCCTCAAAATTCGGCTTCAATGGGATACAAACACCAATCTTTGCCAGGATTAGGTCAAAGCGGTATGGATTACATTCTGCCAGGAATAATGGTAAACGAAGAAGCAAGCAGTCAGCAACAACTTCAAAGTCAAAGGCCTCGACCAGTGACGCAAATACATCACAGCCCCGGAACGACCACATACTTGAACCCAAACGGGGCACCAGTTGTACAGGTTATTCATGTTCCGGTTACATCTGGGGTTGCAGCCAATCCAGAGCCGGCTCCAGTATATAAGGCTCCTCAAAATCCATCGTTTTCTGATTATAGTTATTTAGACGCGAGCTCTTTGTTCTACAAAAAGAAGCCCACTTCTGAGGAAGTCTTTAGCGATGATTTACCGATAAATATTGAAAATTTTCGACCTATGCTATTACAAATGTCATCAAAAACTAACTCAAGTTTGATGTCTCCGCCCAAAGAAACTTATGAAGAAGAAAGAGAATCGGAGTCTTCTATTTCAATGACTAAAAATAATAGTGATTCAGAAGAATTGTCGAAAAAAAGGAAGGGCACAGTTCAGAGCACTTTAAACAAAAAAATTAATTTTTCTTATCATCCAATATTAGAGTATATAAGCAATTAGTTTTAGCTGATGTTCCAATTCTTCTTTCATTTATAACTTATTAATAAGAGGTCATTATTAATAATTGTTTGCAACATATATCTGTATATAAAAAGCTTGATCTTAAAAAGTGTTTCAAATTTTAGACTTTTTAAGTAGAATACAGTGTTTTCTTTCACGCACTAATTACCAGAGATGGGACGCGCTCTCGATAGACAGCTAACTGTTAGCCAAAATCCATTTCAATCTAAAATAATTGAATGCGAATCATTTGGTTCAGGATATTATGTCATTGTTTGTTTTGATAGTTAACTGAGTGCTGAGAATGACATTCAACTATGTCTTCTTTAAGTGTAAGAATTTTATTATTATTTATTTATGTATTTCTCAAGTGTTTTGTAACTTTGGTATAACAAATATCGGTATACTCGATGACTATTATGAAGACGCCTCACATTTTATGAATAATCAGCCAATTATTAATGGAATTACTCTTATTCTTCCACATCAAATACCGGTAAGAGAAAAGTTGAATCAATTATCGCATGTTTGGCCTATTCCTCAACCATATAGTGATCCATTCGATTATAAATATCAATCACATGAGCCGCCATCAAAATGGAAACAGAAGAAGTTTAAAAATGGCAATAAGTTTGTTAAACATAAAAATAAGCATAAAGTTAAAAAGCCATTGAATTTGTTTGATAGTTCACCGCCTAATTCGATACCGAATGAGTTTAATTTTCACGAACCAATAATAAAATTAGTTGATCCGAAAAGTCAAATGTCTGATTCGCCCAATCAAGCAATCACTCCATCCAAGAGTTTCAATGCCAAAAATTTTAATCATAAAAGACAAAAAAGACCAAAAAAGTTTAGAACAGCGACTGCTAATCAACTTTCTCATAAAGAGACACTCGACAAAAAAGTTAATGAGAATCCTTTTGCGACCGATGATCCAAATCATTATCCACATCAATATGCAATTGAGATCAGATGGAAGAATAAGAACAATGAGTTTTATGATACAAACGGGGATTCAGGTGATTACGGAGGAAGAGAAATGCATAGCAGTAAAGATTTTGAGCATTCAAAGTATAGACTGTTTGAGCACAAAGAAGAAGAGCATTGGCACGAAAAGAAATGGCTCAAAGAAGGCCTCAAGAAAGGCTACATCAGTGGCGAAGCAGTGCCGATGCATATCATCAAACCAAGTGCTAAAATTGAAAGCAACGCTCATTTCAATCCTATACCATTATATGCACAACCAATGCCTGATGACGCTACTCTTGAAGACATTGATGAACATTTTGCGATTCCAACGCCAAATTTTCGTGTGAACAGCCGTTTCATTAATTGGGCTCAAAATGCAATTGACTTAAGTAAACCTCAAACCCATTTTAGCCCTGTTTTTGGCAGATAATTCATTTTTTATCTGTTCTGTACAGGTATTTACGAATTAGTAAATTTGTGTTGAGTTGTGTTTGTGGGATCGGTAGATTATCCTTTAAAATAATATACAATGTACTGTACTTTATAATACTTAAGTAGGGGTTGTGCTGTTTAGTACTGTTGAGACGTCATTATAAACTCAATTGTAAGTCTATAATTAAAAAAAGATATGATTCCATGTACTGGTATTATGGTTTAAAGGTTCAGAATAGTCTAAAGGCTTAGTCTAAAAATATTTTGACTCATATTTTGAAGATATTTTTAAATCTCTGAAATCAAGTAAAAAATACTTTGGGTAAAAAACTATTATCAATTAAAAAATTTTGGAAGCCTATAATCAAACTTAGGAATTTTGATTGAAAACAAACACAAATATTTGTTTTCTAGTCAAAAGTTCTAATTCTTGATTATTGGGTTTTCAAACTTTTTATATTGATATACGTTTTCAAATCAAAAGATTGTTAATTTCAAAGCTTAATATAAATTAACTTTGAATGAACACAATTATATTTTTAGACCTATAACTTAAACTGATTTTAAGATTAGGCCATTATATGTTATTCTATCACTAAATTGTAATCTATTTCAAAGTTCAATATAACCATCAAATATTCATTACTGTTAGTAACTAATTGTGCCAATCATTTTAATCACAAACTTTAAATATATTATTTTATGTATCACTTTAACTTCTTTAATGAATATAAAAAAAATTTGTAATAAACCTCATTAAACTTTAGCCTTAATTATATCAATGATTTCTAGTTTAACTTTTAGTCCTTAATAAATGTTTATAACTAACGGCAAATTCAAATTGTTTGGGTTTCAACTCATTTCTGATAAAAACTAAATATAATTCTCAATAAA
>JAUJYT010001937.1:0-10143 GCA_033996565.1 Nanhermannia nana
CTTTCCTGTATAGCAGATATGTATTGCACTAAAACCTAACCTAAACTTAACTTTATGAAGGGTTAGGTATTAGTGCAATACATATCTGCTAAACAGGAAAGCGCACTTACAAAAGGTAAGAATAAGGTGGCCTATAGCTATAGCCCCCTCAGCCCCATAGACCATACGCCAGTGACTATAAAATATTTTATATTATAGAAATAAATGTCTTTATAAATTTAAGCTTTTAATTAATATTTTTAAAATTATTTAAAGTTTATAGTTATTTATCATATAATTTATAATAAATTTGATTATATTTTTAAAAATTAAAACTTGAGATTAAAAATCATTATTAAGAATATCGGGAAAATACAAAATAATAACTTTCACATAAATATTATTCTTCATTTTCGGAGATTTTAGATTTGGTTCCATCTGAATCCGTATCACTCGATAAATCACTGAACCCACTGTCTGAATCTGAGTCCTTTTTCTTCAAAAAATTTTCTTTTATATGTTTGTTAACTTTCTTACGATTTTTTAAATGAGTTTCCAAACTATTCGATTGATTAAACCTATTCTTAATATCTTTGTAACTGTTTGTTTTCTGCAATCCTTTGTCTAATAACAGCTTTTTATACTGGGCTTTAGTAATAGTGCCCATTCTTTTGTGCATACGCAACAAATTTATTGACCCTAAATAAATAATAGCTTATTAGTTAATTATTTAAAATTAATAGTTATAAAATACTGGTTGACATCAAAACTTGAGATTTGAATATTGGACTAAATTTTATTCCAGTCTCTATAGAGATATAGTTGTGACTCGTTTTAGTAGAATTTTCGACTGAATCTGTTTATTTTAATTTAAACTATTTTGCAAAAAAGTATCACTTCATCAGAATAAATAAGTCTGCAAAAGCAACGAGAAATGATGTGGGATTCATATCTTCATACTGTTTAATAAATGGCATAAAAATTAAGTCACAAATGACTAGTGATGACCAAAAATTCGTTTTTTGAAAAGATTCAGGTTATTAATATTTGATTAATGCAATGTTTAACAAGTTTCTTTGTTATCATTTTAAAATAACTATTAAATTTTTAAAATACTGTACAATTAAATAACTGATGAGCTAAGCCTAAATTGAGAAACTTTACATTTGAATGTAGGAACTTCAACTTAATTAAAAGTATAGCTGTCATATAGATATTATACGTAATTAATGCAATCCTAATTACATTCATACAGTAAGGACCCTCTTATACTAATTTTAATGCTGCCAATTAAAAGACACCAAAAATTTGTATAATTGGGTTACAATTTAAAATCGAAGCGCAATTTAAAACAGATTGACTTAATTTAGTAAAATTAGCAAAAAATTGTATTCATGTTGTTTCTAATTCTTTTGGATTATTATTTTTATATTTAAATTACATTTTTTAAAAGAGCTTAAAAATTTTAAAAATTTAAGCGCTATGCCCAACACTCAAACCTAAATATCTACCATATGCTGCCTTGAGCTGTCAATATATGGTTAACTCTAGCACTCAAATGATATTATGAACCCAATAAAAAAATGAATAGTATTCACCTGAGTCCACCAGTGGGTCATTCTCAACTATTTCCCGAACGTCGTCGATATCCATCTCTATAACTTTGTCCAATTGACCTTTTTCAATTAATGCTCTCTGAATTCCGCGATATTCTTTAGACTTAGCACTACTTCCGTAAGAACCCGTCTCTTTATGGTTACTTTTCAATAGTGAGATCGCCGGCGCCTTTTCTTTAGTTATATGATTATATTCTTTTGAAAACTTATATAGAGATTTAGCAGGAATGTGGTGCACTTCCATCACTCCCTTTTTAGCGACCAAATCCGCTACTATTTTGTACGGACCAGCAATGCCTTCATAAGCGAGTGCGCTTTCTTTTGTTATACCCTTTTTGATGTATTCTCCGCGAAGTTTATTACGGTGAAAATTTTGTTTCTGAAAGGAAAAAGTATTTTTACAAATAATTAGTTAAGAAATTGCCATTTATTTCACTCTTGTCTTAAGTGGAGATTTTGCTGCGGAAGAACCGGATGTCGTTTTGTGTGGGGTTTTTCCCGCATTCGTCGCGGAGAAATTAATTGATACTAAAATTCCATAATTGATGAGTTGAGGACAAATTCCAATTAAAGCGACTTTTATTAAGTTTAACGATGAGTACAATGACGCGTCTGATGAGACTAACTCAAGACAAGTCAGTACAAGTATTGTGGAAAATAAAAGTGAACTATAAAAGTGCTTCATTTTTAACATAAAATTTTTAATTTTATTGATTTAAAATAGATTCTTAAAGTTTTAAATTAATTTTCTGTTGGACCACATTTTCAAACAATTTAATATATGTTACTGTATATGTTTAAAACATACTCAAACCAAATAATTGTTACAATTTTATTAAACAAATAAACCTATAATTGTACTTAAACTTATATAATTAGTTATATATTTTTCACAGATCTGCAATATTTAGACCTGAATTTGTGTTAAGGATAAATATGTTTAATAATGAGTATTTATAGAGAATTTTTTTGAATGTGCGCATTAAATGTTTTTTAAATGATTATAATTTGTATAATAATTATGATAATTAACGAGAAGATTATCTTTATTTACGAATTTATTCCAACCTCTGAATTATGAGTAAAATTTTCTTTAGAATTATACATATCTACAGAACACATGTAATACTTTTAATATCCTAATAATGATTATATTCTTTATAGTCTTTAATTTCTTAGAATTATAATTTTTTTAATTGACAAAAAACAAAATTATTTGATGAATAAATACTTGTATTTATACAGAAAACTCACAAACTGATTAAATAATTTATAAATAAAGTGATAAATAATAAATGGTATAACGAAAAGCAATAATAAAAATCAATTTGCAACTATTTAACAAATCTTATTTTAAACAAATTCTGAATAATCTTTTTTTAGAGCCATTCAACTTAGAAGCGAGCAAAGTTCCAAAAAAGTGAGCCCGAACCCGCCCGAAAATTTGGGCAATCGGCCCAGCCCGCCCGAGCCCGACTCCTATAAATAGCTGGCCCGCCCAAAATTTTTAAAGCTTATAAAACACGTATTTTATATATTTAATTAGTTTATTGATACAGTAAAGCATACATTGAAATAATATGAAATCAAAGTTTGATCGTATAAATAACATTATATTTACTTACAATCATTACATTTAACGCAGTTAACGAATGGCAATATTTGCTGAAAAGTGTTCCGTACAGTACATGTTTTTCCCTTTGCTAATACCATGGCTTATTTTCTCGCTTTTACTTTTTATTTCTTAATCAAATCTTTATCATAATATCATCTTTTGTATTAATTTTCAATAAAGTAATAATTTGAGTTTCACTATCACTTAATTCATCTTCGATTTGAGAAGTTTTAGCATTAATTTAAAAGTATATCATATTAACATTGCGTTTACTTGTGTTTCATAAGAAATGCTTTATTATATGTTTAGTTACAAAATATTGCATAAAGTTTTACACATTAAATTTGATATGCATTTACTGCATATAAGAATGTGATAAACTTATAATTTATGAAAAATTATTGCTTTAAATGCTTAATTGTTTAAGTTTTAAGTTGAGATATTTTCAATTTCGGGCTTTTTTCGGGCCGCTCTTACCAGCCCGACCCGCCCGAACCCGAACGAGTCCAATGCTCTCCTCTAATTCAACTTATTCTTAGAAATCAATAACTAATGGCATTGATTTCTAATAAGTATTTTATCAGTTAATAATCTTTATTTACTTTAAAATTTTTCAGAAAAAATATGAGCTGATTCTCGCCTTGAAATCAATGTGTAGACTCCGTGTATTAAATCTAATGCAGAATAGTCTCGTATTTCTTAGAATTTATAATAACTATTTCAATAAAGATTATCTATCAGGTCAACTATTATAAACTTTATAAACTTTATAATCATTAAAAATATTTAATGCACATATTTTGCAAATTTTCTATAAATACTGAATAATAAACAAATATTTCCTTAACAAAAATTAATGTCTAAATATTGTAGTTCTTTGTTTAAAAGATCTGTGGCATTGCTTTGTCTAATAGTGAAAAAAAACTATTGATTATATAATATTTAACATGTTTAATAAAATTGCAACAATCATATCCTTAAGTATGCTTTAAATGGGTTGAAAATGATTTTCAACAAACAAATTATCATATCTTACTCTCAATATATGACTAAACTATTGATATATTAATTTTCTTATTAGATCTAATTTTAATATCAAATGGTTGTGAAGTCGGGTGGTTTCAGTATCAAAATGATAAATGCATTACAATCTTTGACACTGTTTCTACTTATGATGAATCTGTTGTCTTTTGCAAGTCTGCATTCAAAGCCAAATTGCTTTCAATTTCATCAGCAGAAGAAAAGAAGTTTTGGACCTTTTACTTGTTCCGTCACTTGAACACCACTGAGAATGTGTGGCTTCAGTCGGTCGACAGAAATATAGTCTCGAAATTCGATGTCGAAAATAATGAGTCAAATCAAAACTCAAATCAGTGTTTAGTTATGAATTCACTTAAAGGTTCAAACTATGGAAAGACAAAAGTTGGTGCCATTCATGCACAGAATTGCGACTCTTTTGCAGCCACTGTTTGCGAAATTTCGATCAAACCCAAGCCTTTAGTTGAGCCCAAAGTCGTCGAAATAAATCCTAATTCAGATTTCTTTCCGAATAGAAGAATAAAACTATCGGACGGTAATGAAACCGATTTATTTACCGGTCTTTACTATAGAATTACATCAAATCATAAAAATGATGTGTTTATGAATGGATTGACAGGAAATGTGAGAATTAGTTTTTAATTATTATAAGTTTATCTTTTTATTTCTCAAACAATTTCAATTAATTTAATGTTTTAATAAAAAATCATTCTTCTAATAGTTTACAAATATCTAATACAATACAATACATAACATTTTTTTACATAAATAAGTTTAAAAAATTGAACCCTTTTTGCAATTTTGATCAATAATTAGGGAAAATGTTTATTGGATGAGAATTCAGTTTACGGCGAATGTGAGACTTATTATAAGGATATGAAAGACAATGATCTTAATTCTGTTTATGGCCAGCTTTATATGTTTTCTCAATCTGAAGCCGGAGATGAAACGAGTTTAAGAATTAGAAGATTTCCGTCAATTAAACAAATCGTTTCATTTAAGAAACAAGGCTTACAAACATTTGAGTGCTATAAAGACGGCGTCAAAAATAGAATTTGTGACGAGTCTCTAAAAACTTATAAAATGAACGCTTTGTGGAAATTAGAGCCCATCGAAGCCACTAATCCTACCGGTAATAATGAATTATTCGCATAAATTTTGTGGACTAAAGAAATCTATTCTAAAAAAATGCAAACTTTTTAGCCTTATATAGAATCAGATCCAATAATATGAATGAATATTCAGTGATTGGTGTCTCACATATTAAAAACGCAACTTTGGATTCAACTGGTTTTGCACTTTATAATAATATAAGGAATTCTAATAAACATAATAATAAAGTATTGTTCAAGTTTGAGCTCCAAAACTATACATTCAATGCACAGTTGCATTCGATTGAATGGGATAAGTCTTTAGCAGAAATAATTGCATTCCACAAAAAGCAGATCAGTCTAATCGACACCGCTGTTATCAATAACAACTCTCCCGCGAGTCTTAATCATGAAGTTTCGAGTGAGAAGCAGTTCATAGAATCGTTTACCACTTCGTTTGGCACTTCTTCCAGATTTTTAGAATCATTTTCTCTTAGAGAAGACGACTCTTTGAGTGACACACAATCGAAGTGAGTTTTTTTAAGTTTTGAGATTAATTTGTAGTTTTGTATTAGTGTTAATGCTTTTTATGAGGTCTTCAGCAAAATCATTCACAAACACTGCATCAGAAGTCATATCTTCAAGCTTTACGCAATCTTTGTCGACAATGAGATCTGAGAGCAAAACAGAAGGCGAGTCCTCGAGTTTTGGTGCTTCAGCTACAGTGGGTGTTAATTTCATAGTTCAGGCGTCTGCTACCATCAGCTCCGAATTCAGTCAACACTCATCTCGTGAGACCACTACAGGTCATACCTCTGAAACGGTAAGTATATTGCATTTGTGATGTAGTAATTTAACAGATATTTATATTTAAAATAATAGTTTGTAGTATTAATTGGATGACAAAACAGTTATGACAATTATGAATATTTGCTTATTTATGTGGTATGAATATATTTTTTGGAAATAATCTGATTTATTGTGATTATTATCTTGATATTGAAATTAATTTGTATAAAAATTGTTGATTTTAGTTATTTTAGGCATTTTTGAGGAATACTTCTTAAGATTTTCTTATAAAATAGTTTACAAATAAATTGGGTTTTATCTAAATACAGTAAAAGCTCGATATGACGAACCTCGATGTAATGAACAGCTCGTTATAACATACATAACCGAAATCCCGTTCGGCTATTAACTTAAGCTAAAATCCATTCAATATAACGAACACTAGATTTAACGGAAAAAATTTTTTACCCCTTTACGGTTCGTTATATCGAGCTTTTTCTGTATATGAAAATGTGTAAAAATATATTTAGCTTATAAAAAATTTTGAAGTAAGCTTATTGTTATCGAAATGCCCTCTTTTAAATTCACTATTATTTATATAATTGGACAAAAATTTCTAATTAATGATCAAATTATTTTAGTTATTGAACAGAAAATTTCAATTTTTTAGAGTCAATCTTCTGGTAGAACTTCAGAAAGAGGAAGCAATGCAACAAATTCTATTGAAATTACAGATTTAAAAACAATTCAAAAATCTATCTCAAGAGATGAGACAAAAGGATTGGAACAAACCTATGATAAATCGACTCAAGAATCAAATACTCAAACGAGAACTTATCGTATTTCTAAAATAGTGACTCTTCCGCCCTATTCTGCAGTTAAGATCTCATCGTATGCTAATTGGGTCAATGATATGACCGTTCCCTTTAAGCTCAACATTAAATTTACTGCAAATTCCTGGAGAAGAAAAATTGACGGCAAAGGAACTAATGAATGGCGAACTCTTGACTCAGATGTCATCCAATATTTGATGAAAATGAATGGCTTTCCGGGAATTATAATACGCGAAAGCGCTGATGCTATTTATGGACAAATAACTGGTGCATTAACAGCGTCTGTAGGCTTGGAATCTGTGTTTTCTTCAAAAGAAATTAATATGAATGAAGATAATTAAAAAATAAAATAAAATAATTTTATATATTTTTCAAACACATTTATGTGTTTGTATTATTACATATAATCAATATCTTTGATACACTTTTAACATAAATATGTTTTATTATTTGACATAATTTAATGGCTTCATTACATTAGACTCTTCTCTCTCTTATTGCCGAAAAAGACAAATATGTGTTGGGACAGTTCAAACATACTATAAAGTTAGTGTAAAAAACTCCGTTAATGATGAACTCTATAATAAATGGGTTTTCTTGTATTCGACTGTTAAATGTGATGAGAGTCTACTGTAACTTATTTCTTAATTTTATTGATTCTGGTTTTATATGAAAAGTCAAATTATATTTTTGGGAATAAATTAAAGCTAATTAAACATAATCTATGTGTAAAGTTTTTTAAAATAAAAGTGTTTGAGAATTGTCTTTACAATAAAGTCTAAATTCTAGTCAAACTGAAAGTTTAATTTTCAAACTATTTATAATTGAATAGAAGCTAATTTTTGTTCATCTTATGATCGATTTTGTGCTATTTTACACGTTTAACGTTTAATAAAAATAAGTTAAATATTTTTACCGGTTTCAAAATTACCGGTATTTTAAAACTTAACGCGGATCAGAGATGGGGAAGGTATGAAGTCCAGGGGAGGGGGGTACTATTCCAAAAAAGTTTTTTACCTTAGTCCCCCCTTTGAGTTTTTTCAAGAATTTTTGAGAATCTTATCTTGGTCCCCCCTACCATGGTAAAAATCCAAAAACCCATGGAGAGGGTCTACAAATCAAAGAGGTGACCAAGGTAAAATTTCGGATCTTGGAGGGGGGTACACTCCTACCACATACCCCTTCCCCATGTCCGACGTGGATTATAAAGAAAGTTTGAATTATACTTTATATTGAAGAGCAACTTATTATACAGACAATAATTAACTTTGTTGTGTTTTTTATAATTTTAGTATATCATACATATCTGTATCGAAGCAACGCTTTAATCAATAAATCGATTTATTTTTTAGTATTTCTTTTAAAATGAATTAAATTATAAATTTACGTAACACTACCTGTACATTATGCGGTACATTAGTTATTAACTGAAATTATTTATTTTTTCCATTTTTTAAGTAATAAAATATAGAAATTATTAAAAATTAGTAAAAACTTGTGAACAGATTTTCAGCATAATTATGAGCTCTCATCGATTGTCTAACAATAGGTAATGACCATAGGCGGATCAACCCCTAGGCTAACTAGGCTGCAGCCTAGGGCCCCGAGGCGCAAATCGCTTTCTAAACAAGTGTGTACCAAATAAATTTTAATTTACCAAAGTAATTTTTCTACTTCTTTACTCAACCATTTGACAACTTACATTAAAGCGCTAGGTTCAAGGGCCCCATGAGCCATATTAGCCTAGGGCCTCCAAAAAGGTTGATCCGGCCCTGATTGTGGTCACAGGTCTTATTATAATAAACTAAGCAATTCATGAATAATCCCAAGTGAAAAAACCATTTTAGAGAACAATAAAAGTAAAAACTACATAAAGCTTTTTTGTAATTCTAATTCTTAAAATACGAGTATTAATGATCAATAAATTATAAAACAAATACTTTTCTAGTATTAAAATTCTATATATATATTAAGCTTCTATATAAGTAGTTTTTACAATGCTTTTCTATAGTAAAAGGTTGAGCTTTTACATTATAGTATAACTGCATTTATAATTTTAAAACAGGCTTTTTAGGTATATTTGCTTATAAAGCTTGTGCCAGAGGTTCTACTCTAAGAAACTTTTATGCAATATTCGTAATCGCTTTTTGTAATACTCATTAAAATTTCGTTAAATTATTTCAAATATGCAAAAAGTTATTTAAGAATTACGTCTGGATTTATAATTTTGAAACGCACTGTACCACGAAATAGGATTCATTTATAATTCATATCTGTCTGACGAATGCATAGCTAAAGAAAATATGTTGACTGAAAAATAGAAAAATATTAATCTGCGGATAAAAACGTCGCAAACGAAAAAAGTAAGAAATGTGTCTGAGCTAAGAAAAAAGTTAAAGATTTATCTCAAAATATTCATTCATTATACATGATGCAAAAAATTAGGTTAGGTTAGGTGACTGGTCCAACAGAGGGAAACAGTAGTAGGAGTAGTGCAGCATATTTAAATTTTGGTTTTATTAAATAGGTTAACTGTAATGGTATTTGACCTGACACATATCTTGTTCATAATAATGATGTTCATATTTTAAGTATTATATTAATATTGAGGAAAAACATTCGTTTAGGCTTAAGATTTTCAACAAAACCTATATTCAATTTGTAACTTAAAATATTGCATCAGTTATTATTTTATTATAAGTTAGACCATTCGGCGCAATTTTGAATGTTTAGTTTCAGTTTTAAACAAATATATTATAGTAACTGCAAATCAAAATCAATATTTAAGGTAATTTTTGTTTTATGTCTTAGTTTTGATTAAATTAAATATTAAATCGACCAAAAATTCAGTGATATTTTTAATGAATTACACAAAATTAACTTTTCATTGAAAAAACATTTATTTGAAGTAATTATTATTTTTTATTTTTTAATTTAATAATTTTGTTTGTTTTTCAAGTTTATTATTTTTTAATACATATTTTCCATAAAATAAAAAATATTTGGTAATAAAAATTAAAAAACATTTTATGAATAACTCGTCTGAACTCGTGTTTCACTTACAAGTTAGTGTTTTTTAAGTTAACTCAAACATTTGAGTTTAACTTAAAGTTAACTTAAACTTAAACCCAAATGAATTATTTTATGAAACTTAAACCTAAACTCAAATGCATTTCAAAATT
>JAUJYT010001938.1:0-10136 GCA_033996565.1 Nanhermannia nana
GTTGGAAAGCGTAAAACACTAAACAACTCTCAAACATAATTAGGCTTTGTATCAATAAAATTGACCGATATATTGCGCAACTTTATTTAGAGTGTGTCCGAAAGCGGATCCGTAAATGTGCGGAAGAAAAGTTTTTAGCCGTCGTTCACAAATACCAATTAATTTAGTATATAATGTAGTTTTTAAATCTAAATTTTCAGGTATTTATCTATTATTAAACTCGTCGCAAATGGAAATTGAAATAAGTCCAAATAATTTTTGCCACCCCATTATGTAATTCTTATAAATATTTAAATGAGAAAAATTTTAAAACTTTTTAAGTTAAGCCTAAGAATAGCTTTCGGCTATTGATGGCTTTTATGACCATTTGGGTGGAGACAACTATTGAAAGGATTGAAGGGTTCAGAAAAGAGTCCCTTGAATGAGGTCAAGAGTGGTTTTTCTATTCTCTCTCTCAACGGACCTTTGAATGTGGACTACGCTTTTGTAACTTTATAAAACTTTTTTAAAAACTTGATGTTAACTTTGTTCAATTCATTTTCATAAATTAAATAAAAAGTAACCCATGCGCTAAACGTGTCATATCATTCTTTTACTATTAGGCATTCAATTACATCAGTCTCTAAGGTCTCTAATATCTGATATACACTTATTTATATCAAAATAAGATCAAAAGTAGATTTGATTTATTTAATTTGGTTAAGCTTTGGTTCTTTTCTATGCAATGCTTTTGTTTTTTCAAAATTACAAATTGGACAAAAACTTAACAGAAGCCAAACAGAAGCACATAATACACGATTACTATCAATAATTCGCATAAAATTCTAATTTTTGTTCTGTACGTAATTTAGACACAAACAAAGAATTGAATTAATAATTCTTTACCAAAAACTATGCTAAAGCGGGAATTTAATCGCAATTATTGATAGTTTTTCTATGCATTTATAACTTATAATAAGCGATAATAAGTAAAAGTAGATTCTTATAAAAGTTTAATAAATTCTTAGCAAAAGTTTTTTCAATAAGAATATAATAAAACGTAATTTATGTGTAAACATAAATACATAGAAATAGCAAATACATTGAGCACTAAAACACGTCAGTATTAAAGCACAGGTTTGTGTTACAAATAAATAGATTTATTAATCATTAAAATATTGTGAATTAATTGAATTGATGTTAATAAAGTGTTAAATAGTGATAAATAGCAATGAATACACTATTGTCGCGAACGAATGCGATCTTTGCGTTCACTCTTTCAATTCTGGCCGGTCTCACATTCATCTGTTCGTTGTCCACAGCCTTCAAGTCATACAACCAATTGGTTGACGTCAAAATCGTGGCCACCAAGAAGTTGGTCAAGAATGTGGCGGACTATTCAGCGGGAAGAGAGAGGAATGACTTGGGATTCATTTCATTCAATTTGGACGCAGACTTCACGCCAGCTTTTGATTGGAATACAAAGCAGTTGTTTCTGTATATGACCGCTCATTACAAGACCAAAAACAATGTCTTGAATCAAGTGGTGCTCTGGGATCACATCATTCAGAGAGGCGAAGAGTCAAAGATCAGCCTTAAGAACCAACACACGAAGTACTACTTCTGGGACGACGGCAATGGACTCAAGTCTAACGATAACATCACTTTAACACTCAGTATGAATGTTATACCAAATGCTGGTTTACTTCCCATATCAACTGTTCCCTCAATACATACCTTTTCCTTTCCTAATGAATATATCACTAAAAATGCTTAGAAATTGTTCTCAATTTTGATACAATGTTTCTATTATTGAATTCATTTATTTAATATTTAATTCAAATTAAAAACTATTGTCGTTTGACTTCAAATGTACTCTTTTTGATCTGCAGTTTGTTTAAAACGTTTAAAAGTTTTTCTATTTATTCAAATTAATAACAAATTGTTATTGAACTAAAAAATGCATTTCTTTACAATACAACTAAACGTCATTTAAAACAATATAATGATTATAATTATTGATAATATAAATAATGAACAGTTAAGTATTGAACAGAAGTGTTATTCGACGACAAGTTTGTCAGTTTTGTATAATTGACTTATAATAACCTGACGTTTAATAATCGCTAAGTTTTTCTGACCCTCTCTTATCAGGTTTTCGATAACAGCTTCATCGCTTATATTCTTGTTATCCCGAAAGGAGTCACGAATTCTTCTGAAGGCGTACTTCCGATAGATATAAGTCTCGAATTTGTTCGACTCGTGAAGCAGTTGGCGGTACAGAGAGAGCACTGCTTTGCGGGAAGGGTTGCCACACATTCTTCTATTAGTAATTGTTTTCAATACTAATCACAACTATTTGTCTGAGTTGACAATTATTTATATAAATATTATATTGAAATTAGTTTATCGTAACTTCACATATAAAACAATGCTTTCATTGCATTCGCAGTAATCATGTATTGAATGATTACAGCATTAGTTCATTACATTCATTAACCATAAGCATTAAAATAGAATAACAAAAAATAAATAAATGCTTTACACTATGTTTTTGTTTAATTTTTTTTTCAAAAACCCTTTTAAAGAAAGTCTATTTAAGAGTTGATACTTATTGATGTGCTGCAAAACAATAACAAACATTAGAAGACGTAATAAATGTAAAGCTATTACTATTAGAACCATCAAAAACATACAAAGAGATTAAATGTCCCAAAAGTCGTTTTACATTACTCAATGCGCGATTGCATCGAGTTTGCAATGCAAAAGAGATGAGTTAGGATTTTGTTCATTTCATATTTCGCACTCTGTTATTAATACAAAAAAGTGCTTCCCTTAAAGCTTATCAAAAAGAGGATTAGCTCTAATTAATTGATTCTGATAAAGGCATTTGATTGAGTATTTCTGCAGATAATGTTGGTCTAAATTTAGCATTTTATAGAATTAAGTACAAGTATAACATACTTAAAAGTGGATTTAAAAGAACAAAACATAAATCCTGTAATTTTGTTAAATACTTACATTATTTAAACTTTTAGACTATTTAAAGTTTCCTCATTTATACAATTAATGGTTACATAAAACTGCATAAAACAGACTAAAAAAGCTATTTTACTTTAAGAAAAGTTGAGATCATTTGCGCTTTTATAATAAATAACTCCTGCCTTTTAGATATTCAAAAACTTTTACATTTTCATAGTATTTATGTTTTTAATAAATTTTTAAAAGCTTTTAATAAGTGATAATGCACACAGGCTAGCCTAAGCTCAAGGCTAGCTCAGGCTCGAAGTTCAGCTCAAGAGCTTTCTTGAGCCTCAGGCCTAGGCTCAGTCAGGCTCAGGCTCAAGCTCAGGCTCAGATTCAGCTTCAGTGAGCTTTTGTGCGTCATTATTAATAAGATCAGGAAATTAACGAAAGTTGATGTTTAAAAAC
The DNA here is from genome assembly GCA_033996565.1 of Nanhermannia nana. Taxonomy (NCBI): domain Eukaryota; kingdom Metazoa; phylum Arthropoda; class Arachnida; order Sarcoptiformes; family Nanhermanniidae; genus Nanhermannia; species Nanhermannia nana. The sequence continues at coordinate 3,412 of JAUJYT010001938.1, forward strand.
AAAACCCAAAAATGTTCGTCTCTGTGCAAGCATTCAATTCATACAATGAATTGTTGACTTCTCAAAGAAATGGAAAACTTTTAAGACATGCTATTGAGAAAAAAACTCCTTATTTTCATTTATCTCTCGAAACTTCCAAAGAGTAATAGTAACCGAATGAATAATGTATGGGATATATGACTACACATGACTGTCGAACAATAAATTATGTATTATAAATGTCTTATAGGGGATAAGCATTTATTTAATAAAAAATTGAAAAATTACTTTTTAAAGCATTTCAATTAATTGCTTAAATATATTGCTATAACTTTTAGATTTCAAATATTTTGTATTTAAAGCCATATAAATATTGTTATTTCACAAAATACAGCTTTTTTAAGGTGAATATAATTTTAATTCGAGTTTTTTGAAATCTTGTGAAATCACTAAAGTACTAATCACTGAATGCATGCACTGTTGATTTGCGAACGTTTATAATGTTTGTGACTGTAAGAAGGCCTAGAATTCTAGGCGTGAAGTAGTTGTAAACGCACTGCTTCACGCACTGCCTCTCTCTCTCACTCATTCTCACACTCTTTGGAATCTTCGAGAATGTTCTTATAGTCGGAAACAATCAAAACGTTATTTTCGAACATTTAATACTAAATGAGTTTCATTTCAATTATTCTCTGATTAAATGTATTTTTAGTTTAATTAAATTTTATTGAATCGAAGGTATGTTTAATCAAATGATTGCTATAAATAATTAACTAAAGCCTTATTTGGTATTATTATTGAATATTTAGCACACATTTTGCCGGCATTTCAATGAAAACTGCTTTTTATTAACTTTAAAATAATTAAAATTTATTAATATTTGTCTTTTTTAGCAATTAATTAACGTATTATTGAATTGGCTCTCATTTAAGTGCCGTTAATCGCAAACTATTATCCGATTAAGAGTTGACCAAAACTTTGGATCATTTGAAGCAAACATTGAAATCAAAAATCGCAAAAATCTTTATTTTATTTAAAAATAAATAATAATTTAAAAATCAGTTACAATTCGTCGAATCCGTTGTTCGTTGGGTTCGTTCTTTACAAAGCTTTTCCATCCGTTCCGAAAGAATTCTTCATTTGAAGGTAAATATCACTGAATTGCTTATTGATTATGAAATACTGTATTACATGTGTTAATAACTATACAGTAATAATAATAATAATAATAATAATAATAATATTTTTAATTTGTATAATATTTTGACAGAAAGTGTAGACAATAATTGTTCACTATTTGATCGCATACTAATGGCCACATCAGTACCGCCGCCATTGTCAGCCAGTTCAGCCATTTGTGGCTTTGATATCGGGTCGGAGAACTGCTATATAGCTGTCGCTCGAGCCGGAGGTATAGAAATACTGCTCAATGAGTATTCCCAACGATCGACTCCGGCGTATATCGGGTTCGGAGAGACCAATAGAGAACTGGGAGTGTCTGCAAAACAGAAGCAAATGATGAATTTGAGTAACACTTGTTTCGCTCCCAATCAAATCATTGGAAAGCAAATAAAAGAACTGACTGAAGAGTTTGCCTTTCGAGTTGAGCCCACACCTAATGGTGAGGTTGCGGTTCGCGTTTGGCATTCGGGAGAGGAACAGACATTCACAGCCACACAGATAATGGCAATGCTGTTCACAAAGCTGAGACAGGTCTCTTCCAATTCGGTCGATTGTGTGGTCAATTGTCCCAATTATTTCACTGATTCACAAAGACGTGCACTAATGGACGCCGCAGTCATAGCAGGTCTGAACCCGATTCGAGTTATTGCAGACATGACAGCAATCAGTCTCTACTATGGGTTTTATCGAACGTCTCCGTCAGCACAGGACTGGACTATAGCTGCGTTTGTCGACTGCGGCCACACATCGACGCAATGCGCTGTTGTTCTCTTCAATCATAAAGAAAATTATTTAAAAGTGCTTTCAATCGAATATGAGGTTAACTGCGGCGGAAAGCATTTCGACGAAGTTCTCGCCAATTATTTTATTGGTCAACAAAAGTTGAAACTTAATAAGAGATCTCGATTTCGACTGATAGCCGAGTGTGAAAAACTCAAAAAACAAATGAGTGCTAACAGTAATGAGTTGCCGATTAATATCGAATGTCTTTACGATGAGAAAGACTTTTCCGGTAAAATGGAGAGAACGCTATTCGAAGAGTTATCAGAACCATTGCTAATGCAATTGAATGATGTCTTGAGTCGTGCGCTCACATCAGCGACTGATAAGTTCAATACGGATACGGCCGGAAAGTTGGGAGACTTTCGGATTGACGCGTGTGAGATAGTGGGCGGCACGAGTCGTATTCCCGCTATTAAACGCTTGGTTAAGACTATCTTTGGAGTGGAACCGACCACCACTTTGAATGCAGACGAGGCAGTGGCGCGAGGATGTGCTCTGCAGTGCGCAATGTTGAGCCCAACTTTCAAAGTTGCGCGAGAACTACAAGTGCTTGACTTTGCTCCCTATCAGATAGACTTCAGGTATTGGCACCAATCGGTCAATGGAAATGAGTCTGACTTCAAATCAGTTCGCGCTCTGTTCCCTCGCGGACACCAAATGCCGTTTACTAAACAAATTTCCATTAACTTTCAATCGCTTCCAATGATTGCTGGATTTGATTACGTCAATGATTCCAATCAAGTGATCCCTATCGGCGAATACAAGATATATTCGTCTCAAAACATTCAGATTAATAAAAATCAACTTAAGCTTAGAGTACGTCTCGACCCTAACGGCGTGATTGGCATACATTCAGCCACTGTTCAAATAGAAAGCGGTCATTCGCCCAAAAAGAATGCAAATAATTTCGAAAATCAAGTCGAAGACATTGAGACAAATAATGAGCAAAACTCATCTCAAGCTATGGAAACCGATGAATCGCAGTCTACGGGAGATGTAAATGACAATTCAAACCATAAGGAAACCGCAGCCGATCAGAAGGAAGAGCGAAAAAATAAGAAATCAAAATCTACTTCATTCGAATTACAAGTGGAACCGCTTTGGCTCAGAGGAAAGCTGTCGGACACTGATTTGCAAAAGTTTAAAGAAATAGAACTGAACCTAATTTTATCCGATAAGATGTGGAAAGAAAAAGCGGACGCAAAGAATGCATTAGAAGAATATATATATGACTGGAGAGACAAACTCGAAGCCGGAGGTTATGACCCTTTTGTCGAGTCTGAAGATAAGCAAAGTTTTCTGAATCAGTTGCAAACTGATGAGCAGTGGCTGTATGAACAGGAAGACAACGGCAACATTCACAGCAAATCTGTTTATGAAGAAAAGCTCAACAAAATGAAGGACAGCTTCAGTAATGCTATTTTGCAAAGAAAACGTGAATTCGAATTCAGACCATCACTGCTTGAACAACTCGGACATCGGCTTCAACAGTCTCGAAAAATTATTGAAACAGCAGAAGAAGCAGAAAGTGAATCGATTAAGAAATTAGAGGCAGAAGTAGAAGCAAAACAGAAATTTTTGGACGAGTCGTGCGGTGTTTTCCAATCGATGCGAACCACTGCTAACCCTTCTATAACTTGTGATCAAATCAAACAGCAAACCGATTCTATCGATTCTATTATTAGGCAAATTATTAACGATAGGAATAGACGTAATGATGAAAAGAAACGACAGGCAGAAGCAGCCAAACAGCCGCCGCCTCCACAACAGAATGCAGGACAACAACAACCGACCGAAAAAGCGCAGCAGAACAGTGATGCGCCACAAATGGAAGTCGACGATGAAATTCACCCAACGATATAATACATAATTTATTTTAATGAATTAACTCTAACCAGAAATAGTTTTTTCTATTTATAACCTCACTGTTGAAATTAATTTAATTTTACTAAATCTTAAGAATGTAACTCACAATTCAATATTGAGTTAATGATAAGTTTGGTTTAATATTACCTGTTCTTAGAATTTGACCGTATCTTAACATTAACTAAATTTATATCTTATTTTTTTCAACTTGTAATAAAACTATTAAAACAAAAGTGATTTTCATTAACCAAACAATACTATCAATTGAGTCAAAGCAAAGAGTCCACTGTTCAATGTGTTGAATATGAGAGTTTGCATAACTTGTTTATTTGTAATCCATTTATTGTTTTAATAAAATTATGCAAATTTGCACTTTTATGACAGACTTAACTCTGCAAAAGGTACTAAAGACTCATTAGACTACTGCACAGTCGACTTTTAGAGTAATTTAATGAATGTAATGAAACACATTTTGTCAGCACTTCAGTACTTATAAGTTATGAGAATGAGATTTCATTACATTAAAGTGTATTAAATAAATGTATGCATTATTCATAATTAGAGTCTCTATTATTTTACGGAATCACTAATTTTTGTTGTATCATTGGTCAACATTCAATCAATCTGGGGCAAACATTTCTTCAAAAAGAGTTACAAAGTTAGCGTGAAAATCAAGGCTAATGTAATGCTGGCGAGTAAGTAATGCCATCACTTATTGAAAGCTTCAAACTAGACTTCAATGCTCCATAAAATTATTGTATTGAATAAGTATAATAATTGTTATTAAATTGAATTTTTCAGTTCAAATATAATTTATTTATTTAAATCTTATATATATTTAGAACCAAAATAATATTTTATTAAGATATATATTAATTACAGTGATATTTGTGATATAATTAATTAACTATTAATAAAAGAATGTATTATAAGCTGTAATGAGTAAAAGACTGAAATGGATGGGTTCTCTGGTGTGGAGTGGGTATGCTTTACAGCTCAGGTCTCCCTTCAGTTGTCGTAATAATCTTTCGCCTTTTACTAAAGATTACCGTGGAGGGGGACATCATAATGAGCCTTTAACGGCAATTTTTGAGGGCCTATCTCCTGATAGGCTTTTATTAAATCAAAAAATAGATGCACTTCTAATACACACACATTTATAACACTTACACTCATTTTGAGTGCCATACTATTTGTTACCATTTGTATTGATACTAACCCTTCGCTCCTTTCACTTATTTAATTAATACGCTATTGATATATGTGTTGACTCGCATGTAATTCAAAATGAATAGTAAATTATGATATTTAGCTAAGAATATAAGAGAGACGTCTTTTAGTTTACTCGAAAGCAATTCAAACCATAATGTAATCAACACTAATATGTGGTTTTTCTGTGCCTTATATTTGGTCAACTTTCGCACTATTTATCACATTGTTTGTAGCATTCCTTTGGGCCAAACCTGAGCTCAACTAAAACTAATTGCCGTAGAAGTGAATTGAGTTTAATTGAGGTTAGAATTGAGTGAAACGCATAACAGACTAACAATCGTTAAATACAGTGAAAACACTTTAGTCTAACATTCGCTCAAAATTGACTTATGTTTGAGTTTAAGGCTAAACTTGCATTTTATTACTCATGTGTTTGTCTCGCATTATAGTGAATGCGTTCTTTGATCTTCAAAATGTACTCATCTTTTATTTCATTTCATTTTAAATAATTATTTATTAATTACTAAACTTTTACTTCAATAACAAAAAGCATTAAAACACAACTTTTTTAATAACAAAAACATTTTAAGTTAAATGTGTTATAAAATAAGCACTTTTTCAAATACTTATTCAACGCAATCATCACAAACACTAAGTTTTAAAAGTACTTAAACTGCAATCGTATTAACGCATAAAATAAGAGCCAATCAAAGCGTTCGGCGTTTTGTTCAGAAAAAGTTTTAATTTTTGTTCGATTTATAAGAATTGATTCTCTTTTCAAAACATTTAATTAATTGTTATTATAATTAAATAATTCGTAAAAATTTAGTTTAGTTTACAATAAACTCAAACAATTTCGAAATTGGTTTGAAATAAAGCATTGATTAAAAGAAAATGTTTAGAAATAACACAAAAATGATTTGTGATTTGAAAAGAAGTGAAACTCTTTTTGACAAATGCTTTGCACAGAAGAGCTCTCAAAACAATTGTAACCATAATTACAATCAGAACAAAATGGTCGCCAATTGTCAGACATCTCAATGCTCTTCGGTTCGCAACCACTCTCTCATGGCTTTGAGTGAACCGAATGTGACACAAATGTCTCAACCAATGAATGGTCAGAACCAATGGTCACAAATGTCGGCGCAATCTGTTCCACTCGTAAACACTCAAAATGTTTTCAAATCCATGTCTGACACAGAATCGCAACAAAAACACAATATTTTGAGAAATAAATCACTTCTTAATGACATAATTAATAGCAATGAAGACAAAGAACTGATCGAAAGAGTTGACAAAAAGTTGACTAAATTTGAAGACATTTTGACGCAAATGAGTTCAAGAGATGTCTCGCAACAAATACAAAAAGTTATTAAAGACTGCTTTGAAAGCGATTTGCAGAACAAGTTAAATAAATGTAATGAAGAATTGGAGAAAACAAGAGAACAAAACATTAGTCTTAGAGAAGAATTGATTGCAATCAAAACAAACCAACAAAATGATTGTCAAACAGCCGAAGACAGAAATCAATTCACTCAACAATTAAATGATTTGAAGCAACAGATAATCGATTGTTTGACAAACAATGAGTTAGTCTTCAATTCCATTAATTCGAGCTTTAATTGCAATAATGACTCACAAAAGCAATTGATCGCAAACTTTGAGCTCATGTTTGGCAGAATTGAAAGTTTAATTCAACAAAT
>JAUJYT010001939.1:0-10135 GCA_033996565.1 Nanhermannia nana
AGAGAGCAATTTTATTATTATTGATGAATTAGTTTTGAAAAACGATTAAATATTTATGGATTTTAAAAATTAAAAATGAAATCTTATATAATAATAGCATTGATAAAGTGCTCAAATAATGAAAAACTAGAATAAATGGTAAACAATTATCAATATCTACAAAAAATATTCATTTTAAGTAATAGACAGTGTTTTTAAACCTCACTAAAAATATATCATAAGCGATAAGAATTGAGTTTTAAAATAGACTGAATTTGATTTAAAATCGCATTCATTTGCGTTTTTCATAAGTAAAAGCTATGGAATGATTTGACGCAAAACGTCTATTAATTTAAAAGTAGGAAATGGCACAGAAATAGAGTAGTTGTTAAGGTGTTATATCTTTAAATATCAATTATCAAGAATTATTAGTCAGTGTCGGAGAATTGGAACCCGAATGCGTTTTAGCTCTTTCTATGTATAGCTTCAAAAGTTTCATTTTGCTTCCATTCAATGTCAATAAATACGGATTCATAGACTCGCCGACAACGCCATGAATAGATACCATACAAAACACAGCAGCCTTTCTAACAGCACTTTCAGGATTATCATAAGCCTAACGTTGATTAAAGTATGATTAGTAAACAGTTTTCGTAAATATATGTCTAATCGTTTACCTGAAGCAATGCGGGCATCATCTCAGGCAATAAGTCCATCACAATATGCTTTGGCTGTAATTCGATTAACTATTTTGAGGCAAAATATTTAATAAATATTTCTCTATCAAAAAATGCGTTATTTAAAGAGATTTAAACTCACTTTAGTCAACATTTTAATCGCTGCGATATTTATAGGACTTTCTCCTGTTTTTATTACAGATTTTAGTATTTTGAGACACTGTTCCGGCGGTAAAACAGCGGCTGCAGTACCGGCTGCGCCTTCAGCTGCGCGAATAACTTCTTTCTCACTATCCTTACTCGCCTCTAATATTCTCAAAATAGTTAACTCAATATAGTCCTGAAAATACTTCGTTCGCTTCATCAACAGTTCACACATCACTCTTAAAGACATAGCTCTGAGCGCACTATTAGTTTCTTCAGTAATTTTTTGCAAAAGTATTCGATAAACATCTCTAAAGTGTTTACTCCACTCTTCATTAGTCCCCTCTCTAATTAGTTCAATCAAATCGTTCAAAATTTCTTTTTGAGATTCTTGATCTTTATTAGTTGAACGCAAACTCATTAACATTGTGTTAAAGTAAGCGGAGTTTCCATTATCAGCATAAGAATTGCCCCCATTCTGAGAGAAGATTGTCGTTTCATTTGTTTGTTGTTTTACTGGTGAACTAATAAGTGTCTGTCTATTATTGTGAACCGAAGTTCCGTCCAATTGACTGATTCCCGAATCTTGTGAAGCACTCGATAAGTCTTTTATATTACGTCCCAAAAGGACTGATTTCTGTGGACTTATAGTTGGGCTCAAAGTTTGAATATTAGATACATTATAATTATTGGCCGAACTATTATTAGTTAAAGTTATTGAATCCGAATCAATATTAAAGCTATATTTTTGAATTTCGTCCGTTGTCTTTCTCAATGAATTGTAAATATCATCGGGATTTAGATTCTCTGTTTCGTCATAAAAGTTTAATTTGTTTATAGCAGCAGTTGTTTTAATAAGGGATGGAGTGCGCAAAGTAGATGGTGTTAATGGACTAAAAGCTGGTGATTGACTTCTACTTCTTCGCTTGTGTTGAATTATTTGAAGCGCCGCGTCTTGGTATCTGTTTCATGTCATGTGTGTAATAAATATTATAATTAAATTCAATTTATAGTCAAAACTAATTATTGCAAACATTGACTTACGTTTTAGGTAAAGCATTAATCATTATCGCCATATCAGAAGAATTTAAATTAAATAAGTCGACGATAACATCTTGAGATATTTTTCTAAGTTCTGAACTTTTAGGATCGGCTGTCCATGAAATCATTTTCATGAGCGACAGTTGTATTTCATGGTTATTCCTACTGTTGCTGTTGAAGTCATTCATTTCCATTAATGGGATTAAATTTATTAAATATTGTAAAACAGCTGTTTTCACTTTGACATTAGGAGTTTGCGTTTGATCACTAAGAAAACGGATGATAACATTAAACTGATCGTCACAAGAAAATGATTCGCGTATCAGCTCAAAGGTCTTCAAAATTCTATTTTGTATGGACCCTAAAGTGTCGCTTCCAATCTTCAAAAACAAACGAGTCATCAGAATATAAAGCCATGAATTGAGTTCACTTTTGTAGATAATAATCAAATCATTCAAAATTCCCAAAAACAGAGTGAAAGTCTGAAAGTTATAATAATAGTTTCGTTAACATTAATATTTGTAATTTCAGAATCATTGGACTTACTTTTGTGTGAGGGTCTAAAAGCATTTTAGTGAATATATCTGTAATACGTTTTAATTCATATGTATTCAACATTCGAGACGAATGCCTAAACAGAAGCGCTAAACTTAGTAAACCTTCTTTTCTATCGGACCAGTGAGTACTCGATAAGTTATGTATAATTTCTGATACATCCTAAAAGTTAATGAATATTTAATTAATTTTCAAGTTTTAATCAATTTAATAAATAAATACTTCTATTTTTCTGCCACCATAGGAACCAAATGAAATATCGGAGCAAATACTAAACGCAAATCAAATTAAATTAACTTAAATTCTAAATTTTATACAATATAATTGCTATCATAGGACAGCTGACATACCTTGAAGTTTCGCTTTCATCGCTTTGATCGTCATATGTATTTCTGTATGTCTTTCGAGGACTCGTCACATGCGAGCCTGTAATGAGCGCGTCTTCAAGAGCTGCCTCTGCTTCTTGACTTTGTTGTAATATTTTTTCTGCCATTAAAGGAGTTTGTCGTTCACTTGAATTATTGGGCACATGATGTCTGTTTCTGCTGCCACTGCTGAGCCTCCTTTCCATAGACGCAAATCCCGTTATAACAGAACGGTTAGGACTCGCCTCACGACTGGCAGAAGTGGGTATTCCTGACTTCCTTCTCACTCTATGACCGCGAGAATCTGATTGCATAGAAGTGTAATAATTAAGACGAGATGAAGGCGATGCCGACCGACTGCCCGGCTGTGACTTTGAAACTCTTGCTTTTGAACGGCTTCGTTCAGGGGATGTCAATACAGACGAATCGGGCTTTTTAGGAGTTGATCGCGCTGTTGGATAATAATATAAACTTTAATACTAATTAAAGTAAATTATAATTACATGCAAACCATTTAAACAATAATTGAGTTAAAGCAAGAATAGTACTGATTGAAGAGTAAACTATATAACATTCTTTACTGAATATAAACTTACGAAGTGAATAAACACTCGATAATACTTTAGGCCGAGACATAGCAGCCACAATATCAGCTCTAGCTTTAGCTCTTCGTTGTGCGCCCGGATCTATAGCGCTCGTCGTTCTAAATGGGGAGGGAATCACCACACGTGCAGAAGCTATTAAATCAAACAAAATAAAATCGTGCAGTAAAACAACTAAAAAACATGCTTTAATTATAGACGAATAAGAATTCAAATATATTATTATTCGCACGAATACACACCCAATTCATTTCGAGGGGAAAATATTGGAATTCCAGATCTGGGTTTTGAAGATAAATTACCAGATTGTCGATTAATGTTCTCTATTGAACCACTCGATGACACACTATTAGTCCTCAAAGACTGAGGTCTTTGATAATATCCGGCTTTGTTTAGTGAATTGGTTGAACTCCAATTGGAAATGTTATTCTGTTCGCCGTGAAGTATACGCTGTTTACTACTATCTAATGAATTAAGTAAATAATCTGCTTCTTGTTTGAATTTATCAGCGAATCCCCAAAAAGCTTTCCTCGCATAGGCTCGAGCCTCAGCGTCTGCATCACTGATACCCTTCTTAATGGCCTCTTGAAGTATTCCCACGTGTTTTTCAATCGCATGGTTAGGCCAAGTGTGCAACAATTGGTCTAAGAATTCACTGCAAGACTTTCGAATCTCTCTTGATTTAGAAGTTATATTGTAAGTGATTATTGGTATCAATCGACTGGCGTGTGTGTGTTGTATTATAAACCTAATGGCGACCACAGCAGAACTTGACATTATTTTGGCACTATTTTGAATCAAATTTATAAGTGTCGGCAACAAAGCTTCTGCAAATCGGTCACATCTTTATAAGTGGTATAAAATTTGTTACTTTTAACCAAAAAATTTAATAAATAGTTCGCGTTTTCAATACCTTAATCCTATCCGTTGTGACAAATAAGCGATTGTAATACAGGCCTCGCGAACGACTTGTGATCTTAAATCTTTGACAGACACTTGAAATGGTAGTTCTAATGGCTTCAGATAACTATTGAATTCGTCGAATTCCGCGGCGCCGGCTATTAATAATGATCTCAATCTTCTGAGAGATTCAGTTCTCTTCTCCCAACCCATACTTGGATCAGAACAGGTGTCTTTGATTTTTGTAAGCTCTTGTTCCAAGTCTTTACTCGAAAATATCTGCACTCGCTGTACGTCTTCGAAAGAATTCATAAACATTTCCTCATCCGCAGCGCCGGATTCTAAATATATGAACGATTGTCAAGTATTAAATAATATTAATGATTGTAAACTAAAAAAGATTAGATTATATACGAATGACATGTTATGACCAAAGTCATGACTTATGGAGCATTCGCTTTCAACTCACTTGAAGTTGTGGCAGATGAAGGAATTTTTGGAGTTGTTATTGCATTTCTCTTGACTGGTGGTGCAGAGTTTGCCCTTTTTGCTGTTGATTTTGACAACAAATTCATCTAAATTTTGCATTAAATAAATCGTTAAATTGTATATTAAATCTATGTCTATGAAAAAAATGTCATCAAAACGCTAGAATACTAATGATTTAAAATGAAAATAAAATATTTAAGGAAATAAAAGCTTATGTTTAGAGAGTATTTATGTTAATTGAAACATAATATGGTAAACGAGAGTGAATTTTATGCTTAATTTAATGTGTTTTGCGCAGCAAATGACGGATTCAGTGACTATCTTCAGAACATTTAATTTCAAAACTCGACTATTGATAACTACTATTCGAAATTGAAATGAATTTCATAACGAATGTCCGTAAAAAATAAAATTTGAAAAAAAGTTTTGTTAAAAAGTTTAATTTGAAACTCACGTCATTATTAAAACATTCTGTATACTATAGTTAATTGTAAGCGTGAAATACAAAAAAATGATTCAATTAAAACAAACAAAGAAAAAGTATTTAATTGAAAAAATATAAATAAACTATACCTTGAAATCAATTTCATCGTCACCACTAATGCCGATTCGATTGGCTAAAGGAAAATAAATAAAATATTAAAACATCAACAGAATGTGATTTGTATAGAAAGTCTAATAAAGTCGTAAATAAATCTATAATCAAGTCATAAATCTATAATACACAGAAATATAAAATAATAACTTGAAAGCAGTAAATAATCTGAGCAACACTTGACGTCCTTTACATTATTTAGAAACAATATCTTCTTCAATGATAATACATAACAGATTCACAATATTGTGTAAAACAAGGCCGTCGGGTGTTTGTATTACAGAACAGGTGTATAATACATAAAAAATTTTGAATACAAACGAATGCATTATTTACATTATTTTTATGGTACACCCAAATCGCCAATTAACTAAAATACATTCAATATTCATAAGTAAAAATTTTTCGCCCAATTTGTATTTATTGTTCTATATCTGATATATTAATTCGATATTTTAATGCAAGCGTATAATCGAATTGATCGCATATTTCTATAAAGTACTGCTATTTCTGTTTATAATTGAAGTCCGGGTAAAGAATATATAAATTCTAATGCGAGTTCAGTTTGAAATAAAGGCCTAAAGCACTGCAGTAACAACAAATGCATTTAAAGCTTTATTTATTTAATTGTCTCAATATAACGGTCCCAATCATTTGATAATCAAATTGGAAAACTAATGGCACAATATTTAAATTCTAACACAATTTGAGTTTTTGCACAAATTTGTATCTCAACAGAGCGAAGAGTCATTATTTTAATTAAATAAAACCATGAGTTAGGCCCTTATTTGAGACAGAGGTTCAATTTATAGATGCATTCTATGCATTATTCATTAGCGCATTTCAATTATCAATCAATCAATAGAAAGCTCTAAATATTAATTTATTTTAACAGACAATTAGTCGTCGTTTAAAATTTTCGTTTAATCACTTTTAAAATGATAAATGTGTTGAAGTATACAAAATATTAGTTGGGTTTTTGCCTTTCGGTATTTGTAGTGTATGGCCTAACAAAAGTTAAATTTTAATAGCATTTTAATTAGATCACTGACTTCTTTAATTTTATGTATTCATTAACTCAAAAGTAGTTACGCTTAATAAGAAAGAATTTAAAATAAAGTGAATAAAATACGTCAAAATATAAATCCTTTTTTGCGTTACAACTATTAAGTCATTAGAGAACAAATACAGCACAACATTAGCGCTAATTTGAATTTTGCCGAAAGGGCTCAATAATTACGAGAGAAAATGGTAGCTTTCTTTGGGCTTATTATTAAACATTTTTTTGTTTGATCGCTAAATAAAACACAATGAAAAACTTGTCTCATACAGTATTTCAACTTATAAGGTATGAAAAAATAACTATTTGTTGTTTATGAAGTCATATGAAGTTATATGAAGCGAAATAACATAAAATCGACAAATTTAAGACTTCTTCGAATAATATTTATAAGATTTGAACCTTGAAAAGAGTGGTTCATAATAATGAAACTCAATGCATAAATAATTAATTGCACGCTAAAGAACAGATTGCATTTGTGTCAATATGCGAACACACGAAACATCGGTGAAAGGGGTTTCGCTGTACTGCTGACAATGCATTTGATAACTCTTACATCAAATGAAGCGTTTCAAACACACCATACTTACAAAATGGCAATTATTATTGTATTTTCTTATTAGACAAAGCAATGCAAACTCAATTTTTATATCGAACAGTTGTTCACCTGTACCAGTATTTCAAGATTTGAAAAATCTCAAAATTTATAAATAGAAACAGTCTGTTCACTAATCAGTACAGACAATAAGTATGGGTTTCATAACAGTTATGACAATCTTAATACTCCTCTTATAATACATTTGATTATTAAAGATTTAATTGTTTGAGTTGGGTTTTGATTAAAACTATTTAAAGTAACGAATCTGACATATATTACGCGATTAGCAACTATTTTATTGATATTCACACGGTCATATTTTGCGATTTAAATTAAACGTTTGTTATAAATCAAATTTATATTTTAATTTGGATACTGATAAAAGTGCTATTAATCAAATACATTAATTACTAAAAGCAAATGAGGCCTCATTTTACTACTTAATGCTATATCATATTATTGTATGAAACTGTAGTTCAAAGATATAAAAAGTTTGTCACATTTGACTATTATGTGAATGCGATTACAAATATCAGCAAAAACACAACACTAATAAACAGAGGCTTCGAATTATTTGTGAACTAAATAACAAGCGTTACATTTGTAACTAACCTTCGAGAACAATAAGTTTTTATGAAATGTCTTCAGCATGATATCAATTACTTGATATACAAATATTAGTTTTTTAAGAGCATAACTATTAAAATGTTAAAAATTTACTTCACATAAAACAGTATGAAATAATGGTTTGAACGGTTTGAATGACAATTAAACCAGTGATTAAAACAAAAAAATTCACGGCTCTTAAATTTAAAGGTCATGTTCTTATACAAATAGATGTTTTTGATAAGTAATATAAAGATAAGACTTCTTATGATGTAATGAATAAATTACAACAATTCGAGAGAGCTATCGTTTCAATTGGTTTGGTTCAGGCTTTGCAAACTTTCAACTCTAAACGTGTTTTATTACACGAACCCATACGAGCGGTTAGTCCTTTATCTTCAAACTAAGCATTGGTACAAAGTTTCACATATGTGTTAAGCCATATCATTAGAGCCATACAGGGCTTAAGATAAAATACATTAAAACATGTGAAAGTTTAAAGCTAACGGATAAAAATAAATTGATAAACAAGTGATACTAAGTCAAGAATTAAGGACATATTTTATATTTATTATGAAAAATACATTAAATATTATTTTATGAGTTACTTTAGAGTGCAAAGCAAGCCATTCAATGCACAGTAGTTTATGAATAATAAATAATAGAAGCGATAGTGAAGTGTATACTGTGAGTACAAATTGAAGCGAATGTTAGCACAAATGTTGGTTACCTTCTCTTTCCGCTCTATCCCCTACTCCTCCTCCACCTCCAGCCGCAGCTCCCTTACATCCACAGCTTCGATATTGTCTAAAGCTAGCGCTGCGCCCATTCAGGCGAAGCATTCTGTCATATAATTGGATCCAATCGCAGTCTGCATCCCATATAATGGACCCATTTTCGGACACTAAGTTCTTTCTGTACAGACTCGGACTACTATTTGCACTGAATGAGTAAACTTTTCTCGACGTTTGACCAGAATTTGCTTCATTTGATGAATTAAACTCACTTTCACTCAATTCATTGTTTGATAAAAATTCATTCGATGTTTCATTAGACACATTAGACATGGGATTAATCGATTCAACAGAATTAGAGCTTACACTTAAATCCTTGTTATCGTTAAGCAATTTATCATCACTTGAATTATGATAATCGAAAGGAGACGAATGCATTTCACCCTTTTTTTATAGAATTAATTCATCGATAATTATAATTATCATTTGCGTTAATAATATGACTGCAAAACAATGTTTTTTATAATAAATTGCGAAAACATTGAGCCTTAATTCAATGCCATTGAATGGCAATCTATGAAAGCCATTGCACGCAAAGCGAACCACAATTTAAAGTAAAACATTTTGACCGCATTTCACTAAAATGCACGAACTTTTGTCAATTTATTTAATAAAACATAAACATTGGGACACATAATAGATATGAACTTATTATATATTTGTTATGAGACATATGAGAGACCGCATTATGCTATACACACACGTTCTGATGCATCGCTAACTCGTAAGTTTTGATTTTTTGACAGAGTTGGCAAAACTTAATGTTAAAAGCGGTTCGTGAAGAGCACACCCATTGGGTGGCAACTGATTCACTCAACTCAACACTGCAAGTCTTCATCACTGGTACTGACGTGTAGTACGTAATGCATACAAGCGTTCATTTGCCACTATTTCATAACTAGAATTTCTAACTCAACTTCAAATTGCGAGAAAGAGTATAATTATTTAATTTTCTTATTATCAAAATTAATTCTAAGCTTATTGTATTTCATAGTTCACAAACTCAGGGAAACATTTTCAAACATAAAAAGATTTAAAATCAACTGTAAATTAACTATAATTTTGAAATGATTGGGAAAAATAGAGACTTTTTCTAATTCTCAGCTTTATATTAATTTTTTCATCTGAGAAATGGGACTGTTTTTGTAGAGTAAAGAATAGCCCATTTTAGGCATTAGTTTCTTTATAATAAAAAAAAAAAATTACAATAAAAGATATATAAAGAGAGACACGAAACATACGAAACATAAGAAACATCGAGAGTAAGGCAACACATGACCTAAATATCCCTTTTGGTCTTGTAATCTAAATTCATTTGATGTAAAATATATAATCAGTGATCAAGTTTTGAATCAAAATTATATGTAAAAGTATAACAGCTATCGTTTGATATGTTAAGACACAATTTTGAAAGAATACTCAATAAGTCAAATCAAGTTTACGTCAAACAATCCATTATTTTTTTAAGTTTAAGTCTCAGTGAAATGAAATATTGTTATCATTGCATAGAAAGAAATGAATATATTCACGTTTTTATTCTAATAAATCATTATTAGACCAAAAAGTCCAATACATTTCGCGGAAGTTTTAAGAAAGTTTTGATTAATAGCTTTCTTGAAACAAGTTTTGGTTCTAAACAGCATCTCATGCCATAAGCAATAATAAGTTGAATAGTTTTAATGATTGAATATAATTACGAATAAAGGGCTACTAATGCTAAAGCTATTAAG
>JAUJYT010001940.1:0-10126 GCA_033996565.1 Nanhermannia nana
AAATATTTTAGTTAAAAAAAAGACAATTGTGTATACCTTTTGGGTAACATTTTCTGCTGCAAAACACTCGTAGTTTAATAAAATCAAATAACTAACAAACAAACAGTCTCTGATCATTTCGGTATGTATCACAATTGAGTATAAGAAACGATAATAATAATAGCAATTATTATGAGAATAGCAGTAGAATTGATGGCAGCGAAGATTTAATTGATGCTGTACTACAATGAACATGTTGTTGTCACAGTTAACTATAGAGTGACATTTGATGATAATGTTTAGGGAAAGGGAAGGATTCGATGATACGATGGGCGGATCAACAAACTTGGAAACATCAATTGGCCATTTATAGTAATTCTGCTGATTATTATTTAAATTTGCAAAGCGATTAGTTCATAGCCATATAATTAGTTAAGAAAACCTAAATAAATTATTATTTATTAAGCTATTGTGCAAATTGATAGCAGCGGAATATTCATTATCATATTCTGTCGTTAGAATGTTTACACAGAATATAGAATTATTAGAAATAATGTGATTCTGACACAAATGACATAACATTGTAATCATCGCATGACTGCTGGATGGCATCAATGCAGATGTTAGTGGTTTGTATTTGCGAGGATCACCTCTGATGCTGAAGAACTGCTCCACCCATACATATAATTAATTATTAAAAATGCATTACTGAGAAAAAATAGTGGCGTAATCGCATATTTTCTGATATTTTATAGCTTTTACACAAATTAAAGTATTGGAAAAACATTGTGCGACCCTTATATTAATTTATAAGATTAATCAATTACTAAATTTTTATTTGAAAATACATTAATTTTAATTAAAACTCTAACACAGGTAACAGCTTTATATGCTTTATATGACTGTTACACCGCTGTATTGATAGCATATATGGTGATATGTGGGTCAAAAAGTGAAAGACAGCTAAAGTATTATGCATTCAAAGATGATATTCGAATAAATAGTTTTATTTGAAAAATTCGTGTGTTATATAATACCTAATATTCACACAAATTGTGGAAATTTGTTCATAAAATAGATAATAAAACTTGCTTTTGGTTAATGTTGGATATAATAAAAGTTTATTTTCGTGACTATAACTTTGTGCATTTTGTGAGCCTCCAATACTTTTATTCCTTCATAAGTGTAATGTTTGGCCTTTGAGTCCTCTGGCTTTCTAAGGGATGAGTACATTTGCAAACTCAACAAAACATAATAACCAAAATGGTATGTAATAGTGATTTACTTTTATGACAAAAGTCTCTATTCTTTATGTTATAAACTTATTCTCCTAATAAACAGAACACTAAATAACATAATGAAATCGCATCATTGAGGAAAAATAATTTCAGAATACCTGTAAAATGAATCATAAAATTTGATATACAATAGTATAAAACAAGAACTGTCAATGGCTATGCAGTACAGATAGAATATCATGAACTTTAAAAAAGCGAATCAATTAACAGTTAATTCCAAAATTATTTTTTTTATTAGACATAAGAGTTAGAGAGAGCCTAAAGTTTGTTTGTATTTCTCTTGAAATATTGCATTATGAAAAAGTACTTCAATTAAAATGGGATGGGGTTTGGGTGAAAGGCTGTCAAATAATTAATGATTGGAATAAGCCATAAATAACTTTATTTGCCTAAAAATAGTTAATTTAAACAATTTTTATAATTACACTTTACTGTACTGTACATATAAAACATTTCTATATTTATAAAATAATTAGGAAATTGTCACAATTTCATCAATTCATTCATTTTATTGATTAGTTTAATAAATTTTTTTATATCATAACCACAAATGCTAACCACGAGTACGTGTTGAAGATGCTGAAGAAGTGGGCGGTTCGAGCATTGTTTGCGATGATTTAATGAATGTTTTATTTGATGAAATAGTTGGTGGAGTGGATATTGTTAGTGGTACGTGAGAAGTGGTATTTGTTTCTGATAATGACTGTTGATAACTATCACATTGATTCTCGTCTTCACCATTAATACAATCGACTCCTCCATCGCATCGCCCTTTAAATAGATAATTAAAATTAAAATTTAAATAAAATGAGTCAATATTATTGTTATTATTACAGTTGGGAGGAATGCATCGATTATTATCACATCTGAACCAATCTTCAGGACAAGTGGCAGCCGCACAACGTTCAGGATTCTATTCAAGTAAATGATTGACACAATTAATTACAAGACAAAAGATGTCAAATCTATTTGATTAATGACTCACTTCATCAGATTTATCGCCACAATCATCACTTCCATCACATAACTAATAATTAAGAGTAAAAATTAAAACTAAATTTGATTATGTTTTTGCTTATACCCAATGTGGGTGCGCACATATGTTGGTCTCATCGCAGCTGAAGAACTCATGAGGACAGGTCACGTTTCGCGGACAAGGATTTGGATGTCTCTCATCAGAGGCTAAACCGTCTTTGCAGTCAATCACACCATTACATACTGTACTGTTTGGAATACACCTAAAAAGTAAACATTTGAACTGAAGTCGTCTCAGAATTTAAGAATTCGAAAGTTATGAATACAAATACAGTAATGGATTATTATTTATTGAAATAAACGATTAAAACCATTCATTAGTGTTGTTGTACTGACCTATGATCTCAAGTAAGTTATGGTCTAATTATATAAAGTTGTTTAACAAAAGTTTAAAATTTAGATAAATTTAAAGCAAAGTTTGAATAGAAAAGAACTGTAACCTATTATCTGCACAACGGAACCAATCTTCAGGACATTGAAAATTGCGACAATTATTGACATCCTCATCTGAATTATCGCCACAATCGTTATCTCCATCACACCTGAAATATGTTTACGCAAAGAATGTATAAAATGTATTAATATGTAATTCATTACATCCAATTGGGAAGAGCGCAGACATTAGTTGAATTGCATTTGAACGCATATGAAGGACAGGTCACATTTCTAGGACATGGAGACGGATGGCGTTCATCTGATGCCAGACCTGATGCGCAAAATTATTGAAATTAAATGGAAAACTGTTAAAACTCATAAAAAGTTTACCGTCTTTGCAATCTATAGTTCCGTCACAAACTTCTTCCATATTAAGACATTGACTATTGTTAGCGCACGAAAACTTTCCATCAGGACATGGGGGGTATTCTTTGATGTGGGAAATACACAAAATGTCAAAGTTACAAATATTTAATGCTATATTAAAAATAATACCACATCCATATTCATCAGAGCCATCGCGACATTGTCTCTGGCGATCACATCTGCCGTTAATTGCTATACAACGACCCGAATTGCAGCGAAACTCTTTTCGTGCATCACATCTAACTCCAGCTTAAAATATGACATAAAAATATAATTTATTTTTATTAACAAAAGTTCAATCAAATAATCATAATTACAGCACATTGAAGGAAATTCATCAGAACTGTCGCCGCAATCATTATCACCATCACAGACATGACCTAATATTGAGTTACAATTAATATTTTATTCTAAATTATTGTTTAAACTGTTGGTAATTAATTGCGAGTTTAATAACTTTAACATTTAATTAAAGTTATAAATTATTTTATTCATAAACTTTATGAATTACTTTAAAAATATCACTCAACAGAAAATAAGACTTTTATTAAATGAAAAAAGTTTATGAAGTAAATTAGAAATAATTGAAATAAATAAATGTTTAATGAATAAGAACTATAATAGATAGTGGACTAACTCTCTGGAAGACAATTTCCATTTCTGCATAAAAAATAGTCGGGTGGCGCACATCGGACTGTTTGATATTCCTCTTGAGATAATGTCAATGATAGCCAACAAAATAGTGACGCAATAGACAATAAATAGCTAATAATAACCAAAAAACATAGAAAACAGTAATAATCGTTGGTTAACTCAATTCTAATTCATACCAATGAGAAGCCATTCGCAAAGTTTGTCACTATTAAGCCGACTGACAGAGAACAGGGAATACAAATAAACTAATTTGTTGAGTGATCCAAAGTTGTTGCGATGAAAAGTAACTATAACTATGACTTACTTCGATTGTAGATTTTATAAGTTAAATAAATTATCTGTTAATGCTATTGAAATACAAAGTGCGATAACCGCTAAATGTGATGCAATTATTAAATATATACCGGTATTACAGCGTTACGTATTATAGACCGAAATGTTGATCTAATTTAGTAAATAAAATATAAGACTAAATAAACTGGTTTTCAAATAAGTTTCTTCAGTTTGGTTTATTTTAAAAGACAGTTATTTTATTATATGACAAGTCTTTGATGATAATCACGATAACAACAGCGATGGCATATATTCAACTTTTTTTGTGCCGTAAACTGTTTTTCAAACATTCATTTGTGTGGAATAAATGCTTTTTAACTTTTATGCGTCAAAGCTCCTGATGGTTACGCTCTGTATAAGTCTTAATTACAGCATAAGCAGCAGCATAGCATCTCAGAACTCAATTTTCTATTGTTTATTTGTTTCATTAAAGATACTTTTCATAATTGAATTTCTTTTTATAATAAGATAATTAGCAGTTCTATTGAGTTCAATGGATTTGCTTTCACTAAAACGGAACGCTTTTTATATAATTAATTCAACAAAATTAATCAAATTCTCAGCTTTTTATTTTTCACCTGTTTTTGTAATTTTTTTCTAATCAAAAGCTTAGATTTTTTTAATATTTACTAAAACTTGACTAAAACTTGAACGGAGAAAACGAAAAGAAAAATGAAGCTAAAAATACTTGAAGATGAGTTAAAAATACTTAATTAGTTTATTAAATAAAAGCCATCAAAAATGGGATCAAACAAAAAATAAATTCAACAGATATTTTATAGAATGAGACCAAAGTGTAATCGTCTTTCGCACGCGAATCACTTTTTTATTTTGAAGTGAGTCTCAATTTATGTTCTTTTTAAATATATTATTTATTTTTGATGCATTAATTTCTATCTCATGTCAACATACGTTAAATTCTCTATTAGTTTAACAGTTAGCGAATCAACTATTAGTGTCTATAGTAATAAGACTTTTTTTAGTTGTGCAGTAAGTCTGAACTCAGTTTATTATAACGCTATTATTTATTTGTTGAATCAAATTCATTAAGTTCTGGTTTTACAAGCCTTGAAAAGTGTGTTAACGGAACACATTTTATTATAGACACTATTTCTTAGAATCAATTGATAAATAAGATAAATAATTATTATTAAACATTTGAATCATTGTCTTTAAAAAATACATTTATTTTTAATTCAACATATTTTTTAAGATTTCCTATATTTCCACAAAATTTAAATATCAATTATTCAAAGTTAGCTTTACTTTCGATGCGTAGCCTTAATAATAAGGCTCTTAATCACCATTTTTACAAATAATAAGTATAAGCCTTACCTTTGACTTCTCTTTTGAATAATTTTCTTCTTCAGTTATAAACTGTATTTTATGGGCCAATAATTTTTGAGATAATGAACGAAAATTTAAAGTTCAATAATCTAATGAATTAATTAATTAAAGTAAACCAATAGTTGAATAAAGAAAACGATTGAAAATAATAATAAGTATATTTAAAATGCATAAAAATTTATTTAATAATAGTAATTAAAATCATAAGGAAAAGAATTGAAGTTAAATTCATTTTTCATATGATATTAAGTTAAGTTGAATACAACGCATGAATTTGAATAACTTTTCGATGTCAAAAAACTGCTAAACAATAACATGATTATTAAGATTAATAAACAATTAGTGTTGTATCGAAAGAATAGGCAAAAAAACATAAAAACTTTTGCGAAATAAGAAAAGAATGAGTTCTAAATGAGTTGAGTTTTAGACAATCAGCTAAAAGTAGTTTATAATAATTGTATAAATTCATTGCCCCCAAAAACAGATCAGTTAATGAAGAAAATAATGATTTCTAATAAAATTGATTTAAATTGATTTAAAATAAATTTGTGATTTCATTGCTTTATAATTAATTAAAACTAAAATTATAATATAATAGTATATACTGTAATAATTGAAACTCATATTTGAATGATTCAAATGGTGATCAATATTTAATGTAACGTTAAATCGACTTAAACTGTATTAAATCATTAAATGGTTAAGACTTTAAACTTAAGAGTAATGTTCAGTGGTGTCTAACTTTTCGAGGAGACGTCACTTTGATATCCCTCTCTTCCAACATTTCTTCCAATTCAGGTCTTAGAGCTTCGGGTAATATATTCTTAGCTTTATCGACTTGAGCCCTATCAATGGTCAAGCCGTCCAATTTCTCCAAATGAAAGGCCAAACCCATTCTCTTGAGTACTTCAATGTCATCGTGTATTTCAAAAGTATTATCAAAATTGAAGAGATATTCTGTTTTATCATTAGAAATACTGCAATCGATGACAGTCTTCTTCTCAGTGTTAACTATAATAAACGGCAGATTAATGAGTGCATTACTGGCCGGAACTGTTCCAAGAGATCGATTCCTGTCCACTAAGTTTTTGAAAGCGATTTGTTGTAACAGAAGATCACGTAATTGTTGTTTCTTTACATTAATTCTTTCCATTCGTTTTTCGCGCTCGAGCTCTAACTCAACGCACTCTTGAGCGGCATTAGTGGGCAGACCTATCCATTTGATCTCTTTCTTCTCTTTAGATATTATATTCATAGCCATCAAGACATTGAGAGCGTCGTAAACCCTGCGTCTGATGTTCTTTTGGTCGAACGGTTCCTGATCTCCGGGAAGATAACCGCCTTGGAATGCGGCCCTGCTCGCGATCGGGTCGGTGCTGAACTCGGCCACCAGTTCGTCGGCCACTTCGTTATAAGTGGTCGAACCCTTCAGTTTGACTTTTTCGCAAACCTGTCATTCGGTACAAAAATATGTAAATAAACAATTGAATGAATGAATGTATGAATGAATGAATGAGACCTTCATAGAGAAATGTCGTAACCCTTTGCCAGTCTTTGGGTCCTGTTTTCGTCTCTTAATGGGAACCGACTGAAGCGCATCGATGTTAAACTGATTGAACTGATTAGTGGCCGCACCTATTAGTGACGCGAATGCCGTCGAGCGAGACATCGATGACGGCGATGACGAACACATCATTGAACTCAAATTACTGCTACTGTTGTTGTCGTCCATTATATTCATCAGTGACTGTGACTGTGGTGTCAGTGAAGACTGCGATGACAATGAAGTCGAGCAATGCTTTTTCGAGTGCAGTATTGACGGCGTGCCTGACAGTGAGGACTGCGATGACTGTACTCCTGATTGGGATTGAGATGAGTTCGAGACTGGAGTGGTTGAGGCAGAGCTCGTGTTTATAGTAATGATTGAAGTCTTACTATTAGTGGTGTTATTAATATTGATATTATTACTGTTTTTATTATTATTCACATTACTATTCATGTGTTGACCACTGTTTTGGCACATTTTCGCCAAAATCATACCCGCATTATGTGCTGCCGACTGAGTGGTCAGTGACTTACGCGCCGATCGAGGCATTGCTTCGACTCAATTCCGGCTTTGATTTATTTAATTTGATTCAATTCTGTGATTGTTATTATTTAATGTAATGGAAGTGTTGTCTCTGTTGACGCTCTTTAATAATAGACCAATAAATGCCGCCTTTAGGGGACGTAACGGTCCTAAGCTTCACTCTATCACACATACCAACGTTTAGTACCTTTTTAGCTCTAACGATATATAGATATGTAGAGATTAGATCTAATTTGTGGCGAAACTCATACCTTGTTTGTCACTAAAATGGGTTCTCATAAGAGCGGCAATTATTAGGAAATCATCAAAAATGGCATTCATTTCAATGAATAATCTAAAAGTGCGTTTGAAAACTTATGACTTCGCGCGATAGGGTTTTAAAAGTTTTCAAATTGTTTTACGTTAATTATGACTTCTTTATAAAAAAAAAGTTTGAAAATAATGTGAAAATGTTTTAACTCAAGAAAAGTTTTTAAGTATTTTATTTAAAACAAATACTCATTTAATTGTATTTTTGAAAAGTTAATTCACATTTTAAAAAGTATTTATAAGTATTTCATTACTATTAAAGCGCAAGAAATAAAATTAATTATTTTGATGTGAGGCAAACATTTGCTAAACTCATTATTTTTTATGCACTCTGCACATATACTTTGAGACCTTTAAAACTTGATTACATTTAATTTAAAATTAAGTCAACTTTAAACCTATGGAACAAGTTTTGACTTATGATATGAGATGTCGAGGTTCTCATTCCTTTAATTTAAGACTTAATTTTAATACCAAACAAGTTTTAAGCAATTGAAAGCCAGTCTAAGTGAATGGGGGGCATAGAGGGGCGCAATATATGAAACTTAAGTTCTATTAAGAACTTTTCATAATAAATAAGCGTTTCTTAATTTTTTCGTGTATTTCAATAATTAGTTTATATAAAGTTCAACTTTAAAAGTGGTTAAGACTTAAACGAATCAATAAATAAAGTTTAATAATGGAAATCAATCAAAAAATAATTCTTTAGTTATCTCAAGTAGAGATTGTATGGTATCAGAGGTTTATTTCTTCTAAAATAAGGTTTAATATTGTTTTTTGATTTCAAAAATTCATATTTGCCTTAATAGAGGTGTTAAATAAGCGAAACACTCATTTGGAAAGAATTACAGTTTATTTTGGCGTAAAAATAGTTAATCAAATCTCAAGATAACCGGTATTGCCATAAAAGAGTTGCCAAATATCGCAACACTTTAACAATAAGGGTATTATAGGACTGACCGGTGCTTTGAAAACAAATTATTGCTATTAATAACAATCGGTTGCATATAACGGGTGTCAGACTGTCTGACTCAGACTGTATTCAAAAGCGGGTCAAAAGTTATTTTTCAACCAATAAAATGATAGAAATTTGAAAATTTTTATTCCGTTCAAAAACTGAATTGAGTTTAGAATCAAAACAATGGAAACTAATGAACAAAATATCAATATTTCTGTCGTTAATTATAATTATAATAAAACACTTTCTATTGATTTAGATCTTAATAGTGATGACGAAGAGTCATGTGATGTCACTTATTATGATTACAATCAAAACATTAGTTTGGATTCAATTGATTCGCAAATAATCAGTGATTTTATTTCCAATCAAATCGATGTCGAAATTGATTTCAATTCCATTGATATTCAAATCGATGAACATTTGATTCAAATCACAAATGGTTTGCATTTATTGTAAACTTATTTTTAAATTTATTTATTAATTATTTATATTTATATCTATTTAGAAGACAATCACAGGAATTGTATTAATAATAAACGAAATAATGAGAGAAAATGCAAAAACAAAAATAAGAAGACATTTAATGACAAACAAAACATTGCAATTCAATGCCAATCACGTAATAAAACAAATTATTATTTTATTTATTTCTAAAAAATTTATTTTTAAACAATTCTTTTCAGAAGAGAATCAGATGGAAGTGAATCAAAGCGAACAAACGGATCCCAAAGAGGTATCAATTGTTGAGTTAAAGGCTGAATACGAACATAAAATGCAATCATTGGAGGAAAAGTTGAATCAAAGTCTGAATAATGAGAAAATACTAATGAATCGAATCAAGAAATACGAAGAAATTCATGAAATTAATAAATCATTTGACAGCAGAATAATTAAGTGCTTTGTTTGCGGGGTTTTTGCTGACGAACAGTACTTCTGCTGTTTTAAAGGCATTTATTGCAGTTTTATTTGCAAAGCAATCGATTGGTCGAACGGTCATTATGTCCACTGCTCTAAGAGTTCCACTGATTCACAGTTTGAATGAGTTTTTAATTTTTTCGCTTTTTTATTAACAGCAGTTTTTAGTATTATTTTGAAAACAATTGTATTTCCATTTCTTAAAATGTTTTTCAATCTTTATTATCGTTTAAATCAGTTTAGAACTGAAATTCTGTTAATTCAAAAATTTTAGAATTTGTTCTCAATTTTTAAAATGTTTATCAGATGTAATATTTTTTAAAATAATGGTATTTTTCACATATCTCTCGTATATTTTTGCATATATTTGAAAATTATTATGAGAGCTTTTAAGTCAAATTTAAA
>JAUJYT010001941.1:0-10122 GCA_033996565.1 Nanhermannia nana
CATGCAGAATGCGAGCCAAGCTACACTCAATGTCGAACTTTGTAGTACAAACTTAATACGAGGTCCAATATCAGTCAGGTTCTGCGGTGGGGTCTTATTATATTGATTTAAATTAATTTTATCATTTAGAAGAGCATAAGCTACTATTCCAAGAACTGCCCATGATGCTGCCGTAAGTGGTAAGGCCCGAGCCATAATAGCTTTGATCTCTTGACGCTCTTTTTCAGTTAATTTAGGTTTAGATTCAGATGAATTTTCTTTATTAGAAGACATTATTAAATTTTTTAATACACAAAATATATTTTGTATGTATTATTTTAAACAGAGAAATCAGTGCAAATTAATTTATTTCGCTACAACTTATATAATGTAATATAACTTATAACACGCATACGTAAGAATGCGTACACACTTTTAGGTAAAATTTATATTTTAAAATTATTTTCTATCACTGTTAGTATATTTGGTATTTATAAATGTCTGATAAGAATGCAATTATTTAACGTATAAACAAGATTACAAGCGAAGGCCATGAATCAAGGTTTAGCTGATAATTGTTCTGTTAATTTGTTACTAACATTACTACAGACTTTCTAGTGTTACATCATTTTGAGTTCAATTTTTAAAGGACATGCGCATGTCTTAAAAGTTGGCATTATTATGCACACGTATATTAGGTTATTAATAAAATTCATATTTTGCAACAACATTTCATCATTTATAAGAGAAAGTAAGATCAATGTTATAAATGTATAAAATATTAATTAATTTTGTTACAGTATTAGTTTTGGTCCACAAGCGTATTATCAATTTAAGTCATTAGTTTAATAATAAGTAACATATACTTTTACAGTCCTATCAAATACATGTTTTTCAAAATAATAAAGCTAATAGATTCCAATAAATTAATATTTTGAATATCATATGAAAAATAGGTATCAAAATATTCAAGTTTAATTAAGTGCTATGAATAAATTTTGTATATTTAGTTAAAAATAATAATTCTGATAATTTATTGATAATTAATAACTACCTTTCAAACAGAACGGTGTAATTACAGCAGTAGTTTATGTGGCGCTGAGCATATCTCTAACTTCTTTTGGCTTTCTTTCTGATTTTGTTGGACAAAAGAAACTAATTAACGACACGTTATCGCGAAAGATATTCGAGACAATAGCCTTAGGAGGACCTGCAATCTGTTTAGCTTTAGTGCCAGTGGCTCGATGTGATATTGTATTAGTTGTCGTATTATTGGTCATTTCAATGACAATTTTTGGCATGAATGCGGGCGGAGACAAACCAGTAGTAGTAGACATCGCACCCGATCACTCGGGAACTATTTATGGTATCACTAATGCCATCGCAAGTTTACCTGGAATTTTGGCGCCTCTTTATGTGGGCTATTTTCTGAATGGAAAGGTGACTAAATTTCATGTCCATTTCAAAGTCTTAGCAATTTTTAAAATTAATATTTTACTTGTTTTAAGAAAAGTTAATTTTATTTATATGAGAATTTTTTTATTTCAATGTTAAAGTATGGAAGTATTACGCAATGGAATATTGTATTTTTTTCTTCCGCTGGATTCTATATTTTTGGTTTAGTATTCTTTTTAATCTTTGGCACAGCAAAAGCTCAGCCCTGGGGCATATTGTATAGTCGTTCGCGTGGAACAACTTTTGCTTCTTATAAAGGAGTTTCTGCTCCTCAAACGCCACGCTCTGGTCTCAAAGAATCTTTTAATGCAAACGGCATTGTCTTTACTATAACTTTTCCCGATGAGTTTAAATCGGAAATTGGAAATCAATTAAATGACGATGAAATAGACGGTGACAATGAAAGCTTTGATAATTTGCAGTATTTCAAAGAAAGACGTTTCAGTATTTTCCCGATTCCTTAAGTGATAATTGATTATCACAAATAAATTATTTAAAGATAGAACAATGTTATTTGGGTCCGAATCGGTCCATATTAGTCAAAATTTTGATCTGTATCGTACAGATTTGAGGGTTCAGTACATCCCATAAATCAGACCTTCTTCTGTACATAAGAAATAAGTGGAAATTTTATTAAAAATTTGTAAATATATATGAAAATATGTAAAAATGTAAATATCAATAAATAGATATATAATTAAAAAACTATATTTCAATTTTAAAGAGTAAAAACTCAATTTGATCTAAAATGTACAGATTTTGACTCTCATGGATTTGGAAACCGTAGTAATAACAGAATGAAAGATAATAACTTTCAAAAAAATCTAACTTAAAGGAATACTTAAAGGAAAATATACCCCAGAGTGTATGTACTTAATCAATAAAATGTTGCACAATTAAAAACATTTGGAATTTATATATGAAATTAAGATTAAAAACTAAACAGACGAACTATTCTCACACTAATTCAATAATAGATTATAACTAAAACTAATTTTATGACTTAATTCAGAATAAATTTTCGTAAAATTAGGAATTTTTTAACGAGAATTTAATGAGTTCGGGAAATTTTTGCTTGAGAAAAATTTAGAGGTCATTTGATTTTAGATCTGTAAAAGTTACAAAATTTAATATAAAACATCATTTTATATAAAGTTTATGTTTTTTTCTCTCTTACCTGTTTCTCATAGTGACGCACATCAACTCATTCAACCTAAGCTATTAAGAAACTAAAAACTATTGAGCTCACAAAAAGTAGTTTCTATTCTAAGATGAATTGAAAATTCCTTTTTGAAAGATAGAGAGGTAGTATATATTTTGAAAGCACATTCAATCAGTACTTAAAGGAATATTGATTTAATGGATCACAAAATTTCGTGACCACTTGTTCACAAAGTTTAGCTAAAATCGAGCTAATCATACGGTGTCGGTTCAAAAACTGTTTCTTAAGGAATCATTGACTTAAAATTTCTAAAAATTATTTCAAACCCTAAAAAATTGCTTCGAAATGATTGATTAAGTTATTAAAATTGATAAAGGCTAACATTTTCACAAAACGTGAATTTTATATCTCATTAATTATTAACTATTTTAAGAATGCACTGTATTTTTCTCACAGCCAAAGCACTAACACCTTTTGACTTAATATATTAATTAATTTCAAACTAACGGATGTTAATTTACATTAAAACAATCCATTCAAATAAAATTAATGTTCACTAAATTAATTTCCATCAATTTCAGATGAATTTAAGGTAAGTTCTGAGAAATATTGAGTAAAATAATCTACAGATTAAATACAAATGTAAGTCAAAAAGTTTTTAAAGTGATTCTTCAATTTATCAGTTTAGAGAAAAACAATTTTTTTATATAAGTTTTAGCAGAGCTTCAGTAACTGTGAACTGGTTTTTAATGCATGAATTTTGTAAACATTCTAAAAAAATTTAAATAGAATTTTATTTTTATTTGAATCTAAAGTATTTTTGTAGTTAACATAAATTAGTTTGAATGATAGACTTAATCAATTAAATGGCATTAAGGCAGAGATACTGGTTAATCATAAACTTAAAGCATTATATCAATAAAAGATATAACCAAAAGTTTGTTACTAAATGTTCTTTAATCCGATTAAGTTTTGTTTAAGTGTATTTCTGATAAAATAATGAAACTTTTTAAATAACCAAATGCATTATTAATAGAAAGGTTTTAAATATTTTTATAAACTAAAGTTAACTATAATAAAAATTAAGACCAATTATCTAAAAGCAATTTAGAACGAAAGTTAGAAAACATTTATCATTAAGTATTCATTTAATTATAATAATAATGACTTTTTATTAATGAGGTTGATTAAAAAAATTATAGAAAGTTGTTTTTGACTCTAATACGGATTTAAATCAAATCTGTCTTTTGTTTCATAACTTTTTTATCTATTTCTAACGAATGCGACCACTTGAGCATCAATGAATTTAAAAAAAATAGGCAGAAGGTATAAAAAATAGGTAATATCGTCAATAATTTATGACTTCCATTATTTTATTTTATCGGAACTGCACAGTATATTTATCATTTCAAACTTTCAGCCTGAGAATTAGACATATTCCAGACTTTTTAATTCCTGTTTGGTTCAAATATTATACAAAAGCCAATATTTAAAGGAATATTTGCAAGTTTTATAACTTCTATAATAATTAATTAAACGTAATTCAATTTGTTTCACTTGAATTACGCAAATTATATTATGCTGTATTGAGTTCTTATAAAGAATTAAAAAGCTATTTCTTAAAGCATTTTAAAGCGATTGTGAGGCAACACTTTTTGGATCTACAGCAGGATTTACAGATAATTCGATTTGAGTGTTATTTTTTATATTGCACTGTACTTTATTGAACTGTATTGTGCTGTACTTAATGTGATTTAAAAAATATGTTATAAAAAATTGTATGAATTATTAAAAATATAAAAAAATTAAATTAATAAAGAGAGTTAAGAGAGTTTCGTAAATAATTTCCTGAGAGTAAACCTATTTGTATGAGATTTGTATTGAAAGACTGTATGCTTGGATAAAATACTAAACATTTTATTTTCAGTGGAGATAAACACAGTACACGAGTTATATATATTAAATAAGAGGCTTTATAAAGAATGTATTAGTGCGCAAAATGCAGAAACGTGTAGTGGGCAGATCCCTTCTCATATCGTCCTTGTCTCAGTCATTGCGTAACGATGATGTGAAGTATACAAGTGGCGTAACCATAACTGTTAACTCACCAATTTGTTAATTAATTGTTGATTAAATTGACTCTCGATTAATATAAATTCAATTTATTTGCTAAATAAACGCTGCAAACAATTGTGCGCAAAAACAATTAAACTATTCAAAAAAGCGTCCGCCACCTCGAATGGGTAAAGGCAAGGTGTAATAAACTTGTTACCTTGGTATTTCCTCATGTTACTGTATGAAACTTTTTATGCACAATACTTTCTGTATATCTCTATTGCGAACTGATATTGTTTTCGCTGATTTGTTAGAATTAAAAAGTTTCTTAATTTTGTTGAAATTAAAAATTAAACAGTATATGAATTAAAACCAGTAATAATAAGTGAGAATATATATCCAATAAGAATATGTCGCGTCTGAGATAAGTAAACATAGTCCTTCAGTATTCATTAGAAATAAGGACTCGTTTTCTAATCTGTTATTTTTGAGGTAAGTTTTACTATAACTCTATAACTCTATAACTCTATCCTTAATTAATGCATTTTCTGTATGCTTACAAGTTTTGTTAAATCACTTAATCATTGAATTAGAATTTGAAAAAAATTCCAATTCTCACAAAAAACAGAATAAACATATTTTTCTAAATAAAACCTATTTAATGAATTAATGCTAACTAATTAAAACCCTGTTACAAAAGAGCATCATTTATGCCAAAGTCATCTTTTGAATCGAATCCAATTTCTTTGCTTATAATTTTTCATTTAAACTGTGAACTATTTGAAGAATGTTTTTTATGCAATAACACTTGTCAGGGAAGCATAAACTTAATCTATAAAAACTTAATCTATA
Source organism: Nanhermannia nana (assembly GCA_033996565.1). NCBI lineage: Eukaryota > Metazoa > Arthropoda > Arachnida > Sarcoptiformes > Nanhermanniidae > Nanhermannia > Nanhermannia nana. The sequence goes on from JAUJYT010001941.1 coordinate 5,504, forward strand.
ATCTATCATAAGAACAACCTTAACATCAATTTAAATCAATAGGCTTTTAGTTTAAATGTTATCTATTTTTAATTACAGACACTGACCTACAGTGCATTAAGGCTTGAAAGTAAAGCAACTTTTAATAAATAATCGAAGTTTTAGTAAATAAATTCAAAGTGAAAGTCACACAAACTTTAATAAGAAGATTAAATTAATAAACTAAGCCATGAATACGATGAGTTCGAAGTACCTGTTCCTCCCATTGAGAGAACTTCAACTTTATTTAACAAACTTAGAGATTGAAAATGAGAAATTGAAGTCAGAATTGACTACTTTCTCGAGATTCAATTGCATACTTGAGAACATCAGAAGAAGTAGTAATAAAGGGTTTAATGCCATGCAATGCGTCGACCGAAATAAGTCCTGTCGTTGTAATGAACACCTCAACGGACCTCTAAGAAGAGTAGCACAAGAAGCTGATATAGAGCTGCGTGTATGGCAAGAACAATATGATAAGCTGGTTATGAAGTCTAAGAGAGATTTTAACACTTCTATCGATGATGAAAACTCTATCGGTTTGTCCTCAAGAAGTTCTAATACTGTTTCGTCGGTCGAAGAGTCGCCCGTTGAATCCGAACCAGACATCGGAATGTCAATGAATTCTATGAATGGCGCAAAATATTATAATAAATACGATGCACTCGACGGCTCGGACAGTAGATTCAGCTCAAGTCATGTGTCAAACGATTCGGACCTCACAGTTGAGAAATCTGCTAAAAGTTTTAATTTCAATCCTAAGGAAACCCCAGTAATAAGTGACGAAACGGTTATAAGATATATAACGTTGAGTCCTTCTGATACTGAGTCCAGGTTTGATGCATCGCCGCCACTTGTGGTGTATGATTCCAAAAACGATTCAAAGCTAGTCTGTGATTGGCCTGATTGTAACCAAGTCTTTGTCAACGAAGAGATTTTGATGCATCACAGGAGAAATCATATCAGAAAATCTATATATCATTGCGAGTTCTGCAGTACAAGACTTCTCAGCAAAGAAGATCTCGAAACTCATTTGAAAAAGCATCGCATCTCAAAGACTGAAGACATCGAAGTAGATGTCGAAGAAGATAAAAGCGATCAATCTAATGATGTTATGATGTTAGAGAAGGCACAAGCAGTCAACTTAGTTTGCAATAAAGCAAACAATTATAAGATGAATGAGAAACCGATTTCATTTCAATCATCATTTGATAAATTGAATCATCAAAAGGCTATCACTAATAGTCAACCAGATACTCTCAAAAGCACTTCTATCAGACCTGAAGAATACAAGAGAACCAGATATAGTGGCGTTGGTCGGTATCGGTGTCCGTGGCCTGACTGTGGATATACTCCACATTTTCTGCGTGATCTTCGGCGGCATATGTATAAACACACTGGAGATAAGAAGCATAAATGCGATTTTCCCGGATGTGATTTCGTGTCCGTTTGGAAGACAAGTTTACTTCAACATCAGAGAAAAAAACATTTTGCTAATAATCCTAATGATTCGTTACAAAATAAAAATTAATCAATTGTTATAATGTATTTTATTTTATTTTTTCATTAAAAAGAAAGTTTAAGCACCAAACAGAATTTATGTCACAGAAACAGGACGTTTCACAAAATTTTTATTTTTATTTTTTTAATGAACACAATTTAGGAAATAATTAATAAGTTGAGAAGTATTTAACACTTTAACAGTTTTTTGGATAAACACTAGTTATTGATTATTAATGTGATAATCATTTCAGGTTATTATATTTTTAAAGTTTGGCCCTAAGCATGGCCTCAGTTTTACAAAAAAAAGTTAAACACTTAACTGGTTATAAATTTGTTCATAAATTATAATTTAATCAAATTTTATATATTTTCATAAATTATAATTGGTTTTCATGTCTTAAACAGTTGTATTTTTTATAAAAAAAAGTTTATGTAAATGTTGGTCCGAAAGTTCAAAATATATATTTAAATTTAAAAAAATTGATTGTATTGATTGGGCAAAAAAGTGCGAATTATAGGTTGGGACACAAGTGGCTGCACAATCGGTTGAACAGATCGTTGTTGTACTGATTGTTGTTCAACAGATCGGGGAAGAGTTGACTCTAACTGTTCAAATCTTCCAAAAGGGATTGATTGTTGCTCAACAAATTGGGGAACTGATGATACTAACGGTACACTTCTTACAAGAGGTACTGATTGTGGGAGAGCTGATACTAAAGGCGCATTTCTCACAAGAGGTAATGATTGCTGTTCAAAACGTTGAGGAAGATTTTGCACTAAAGGAGCATTTCTCACAAGAGGTAACGATTGCTGTTCAAAACGTTGAACATTTTGTACTAAAGGAGCATTTCTCACAAGAGGTACTGATTGCTGTTCAAGAGGTTGAGGAAGATTTTGTACTAAAGGAGCATTTCTTACAAGAGGTTCTGATTGCTGTTCAAGAGGCTGAGGAAGAGTTTGTACTAAAGGAGTATTTCTGACAAGAGGTGCTGATTGCTGCTGAAGAGGTTGAGGAAGAGTTTGTACAGAGGAAAAACGTCTGCCAACTGCTACAACTGGTACTATTGGTTGAACTGATTGTTGTTCAAATGATTGTTGTCCAACTGATTGAGAAAGAGTTGGCACCAGAGAAAAACGTCTAACCACAGGTACATTTGTTTGGAGTGTTTGAGGCAAAACCTGTACTGATTCACTTCTTCCAATGTTTTTTGTTGGAAACTCTCTATTAACTACTGTTTGTGTACGAAAAACACTTGAGAAGCCCTTAACAGCCGGATGAGAAATAGTTGTTTGCAATACTTGTCTTTGGCCTTCTATCGGTAAATTCTATCAAATCAATAATCAATAATCAATTTGTTGTTTTAAAACATTTTTGTACCAAAAAGTTTTTATTGATTAACAAAATTTGAATTCATTATTACTTACTTCAGTCCTCTGTTCGGGAATTACTGAGACAGGAATTTGTTCGACATTCTATTATAATATGATATTTAGTTAAAAATTAAAATAAATTTTTGCAATAAATAGTTACTTCTCTTCGTTGTACTTCAACTGGAACTTCTCTGAATCGACTTTCAGTTGCAGGATAGTGTTGAAGTGATTGTCCACAGGGCAGCAAATTTGGATTATTTAGATTAAGGCATTGATGTGATATTTGATCGAATCGGGTTTGATTGGGACAAAAGTTACTGTATTGGTAAATAACTGGCTCTCCTTTGGCATTAGCGCTCGGATGACAAACGTGAAAGATTTGACAATTGTTCTCCACATCAGCGAAATAACCATAAGATCTGCCACTGCATGAAAAGCCAACTCGAATCTGCGGTACAACAAGCGAAGCACCGGATGATAGTCCTAAAAATCCCACTTCAGGTGTTTCCGGTTCAGTCTTAAGTAGAAATGATTTAAAATTTAGTAAAAATTTAGTAAAAATTTAATAAATGAACTCTTTATTACCCATTGCTCTTCAGGTAAGTTAAAATAGCTTGTTTGCGGGTTAGCAAAAGTCAAACCAATTAAACACAACGAAAGTACTGCGAACATATTGAATGAAGAATAACTGTTAACAAAAGATCTGGACTGAACTCAAACCGACAGAATGGCCAAACTCTTTAAAACTCAAATAAAATTTTCATTGCTTGACATTGAAATATATAGCAATGTAAGAAAGGAGGAGTTATAGCAATTCTTGGTCATCAAATTCTCTTCCTGGGAATAAAGCCTTTGGCGACATTTATTTAATGGACAGTCCAAGACCTGTCCTGGGCTTCACTGGTCTTTTCCTGAGAAGTGACCCAAAATTTCAAGGACTAACCTTTTATTGTCATATTTTGACAATTTGTCTAAAAATAGAAGTCAAACCTTGAAAACTACTCTTTCTTACCTTTTATTTAATTTCTCGAACGAATTTCAAGTGAAAGTTGATGTCAGATAAAAGTTAATTTAATTTAATAATTAGTAAAGACCCTAAAAACAAGAGTTTATAGACATAAACAATGTTTTACAATTAAATCAAAGCAAATGCATTCTTTCCTAAAACATAATTAACTCAAAGTATTTTCAAATAAAAGTTTCAGAATTTTATATTCAATATTAAAGGCCTAAGAGTTGCGAACATGAGCCTAATCCTTATTCCCTGAGCTGAGTCTTTGTCTAACATTAAGACGGATTTAAATACTTTAAACCCCTTTCATAACTATATCTGTAATGAGAAACTTTCAATAGCTTTGAGCTCTTATTGAGTGATCTATTCTGAGAAAATATTTTCAATAAAACTTTTCAAATAATAATTGTTATATAAAAAAAAGAGATAATTGTGACTCAGATCTGCATTCATTTCATAAAATAATTGCAATTCCAATCAATTAATTACAATCTAATCATATAATAGAAATGCAAACCATTAGTCTTTGGCAGTGATGCACACGCTCGGCGCTCACGCTCGCGCTCGAAGAAATTTTCACGCTCGACGCTCGCGCTCACGCTCGGGTAAAATGAAACGCTCGAGCGCGCGCTCGCGCTCACGCTCGGTACCCGAGCGTAAACCGAGCGTCAATTTAGCTAATTTCATGATTTGTGAGACATTTTCTTATAAAAAA
>JAUJYT010001942.1:0-10121 GCA_033996565.1 Nanhermannia nana
CTGTACAGGTCGTGAAGATTATACGTCCGAGTGAGACAGCGGGAAGATATATCTCATACAGATTAGTGGTCTAGTGCTTTGTCTTAACTCAATTCTCTTTTTAATATCACATAATTATCTTATACAATAAATATCTGTACAGCATATATGTGTTCATTTTCTCGTTAAGTCGACTCTGCTTTATACGCCTCAAACATCTGCCCGAAGCAGAGCTATTTCATTACAAGAAAGGAAGTGAGGGTCATCTCATGGTTGCATCTCATCGTTTTCTACTTTATAGCTCTTAACTATTAGCCTCAGGCATATCATTATTGTCTCATTTAAGTTAAAAATCTATATAAATAAAAAGTTAAAACGAAAATAAAATATAATTTTTTAAAATAAACTTTAAATGTTGTTATTGTAAACTTGATATTATTTACAAGAATAGTATAACATAATTGACTGATGTTTTTGCTTGTTATCGAATGGAAGAATTTTATGACTGTTTTAAAGTAGTGAATATCAATAGTAGAGATACTGCTGGAAACGATGTCATGCGATCTGCAATGAATGCATTTATTGGTTAGAAAACTTGTTTTCCAGTAGTGTTTATTCACGCGTATTCATGTTTCAAACTTGAAGGGAATATTGTCGGCATAACTGTACTGTCCTCAGTGTTCCCTCACATTTGCAGACCTTGTCTTCACACCGACTTTGTAATTGAAGCAATACTGCAATACTGTATATTACAGGCAATTCTGTAATATATATTCCCTTTATTCTCTTCGTCAATGAAAGGCCTCAATAACAGTTGGCCGGCCATTGGATTTGCTTTTATTCGTTAGCTTTACTGATCTTATGTATGAAAGCAAAGATGCATTAGCTTTAGCTTTGCTTTAGCTTTGCTTTAGCTTTACTTTAGCTTTACTTTAGACCTCACTTTAGTCTTCACTTAGATTTTACTCTAGGCTTTACTTTGTTATTATTATTCTCTCCTGCTATGAATGTTTTCTCTAACCTGTTCCCAGACGATATTTGGAACCACCAACCGTTTAGCTCTTTTACCAACAATAACCATTTCACCCTAACGAATATGCCTTACTGTTTATGACTGCGTAAACGACAATGAAATTGCACTTTCCATCCATATATTATACCTGTATTTTCTTCATATAAATTATTTATTTTTATGTGTTAATCAAGCCCTAAGTCATAACTTAATTTCCTTTGTTATAATTTTTTTGGAAAATCAATTTTTCTATTATAACTCTATTATAACAGCATAACTCAATTGAACCTTTAAAATGAGATTAATTGTTAACTTTAAGGCTTTTTCAAACTTCTCAAAATCTAATCACATAAATTTTGGTTTTGGTTTAATTATCAAGACTTTTCATCACTCTTATTAATATCTGAATTAGTCTGACATAAATTTCTAATAGAACTTGAAGTTATTCAAAATTTTTGAATAGTTAAGAATGAGCGACGATTGTCATATATTACTCTCACTACAGGAAGTAACATAAAAATATCTGATTGAGGATCGATTTAGACAAATAATTTTTAATTTTTTATGCGACTACAACTTTGAAAGTTTACTAAAGTATTAGAAAATGAGTACAAATAATAATATTTTTGAGTATTTCTTATGTAATTGAGTTTTTATGAATCATAATTGAAATTCTTGTTTGGGTTGTGAAAAATGAATATTTAATTTATTAATTAAAACAAATCCAACTATGATTCATATTAACACAGTTTGTATTAACCTAACGATTAAGAGATAGTACTGTTCTATAATTTTACATTTTATTTGTATAAAGCGTAATAAATTAATTTGAAATATACTTTTACTTATTTAAAACTACAACTTATTATGGATATGCTTAAAAAAAATCGGAATTAATTACAATATTATTAATTATGCTGATGTTCTGCATTGATGTTGATGTTTAAAGTTATAATTAATCCAAACCTAAAGGAAAGTAATGGACTAATGAGTTATTCTATTCAAGAGGTAATTATAAGGTATATGAAGTTCAAACCCTTATCACTAAAATCTGAAAAACTCTGAAATGAACAAAAAATGTTAATTTAATTGCTTTATAAGTAAATTGCTTTAAATTTAAAATTAAAAATTACTTTATTTTAAAAACTCACCACTATATTGGGCACACAATTGGCTGTTTACAAAATTAGTTCAACTTTTAATAGTATTTATTAATATTTGAATTATTCTGCGCCTCATTTTTCACGCTTTTCCTTATCAGTAAATAAAAAGTTTTGGTTTTAACGGCAAATTGTTAATGGCTGTAAATTTTTGATTTTTTTAATCAATAATTATATTTTGATTGTAACTTTCCTCTTGAATTGCTTATAAACTGAAGCTTTCATTATCTGTACTCGGCCTACAAGCACTCGTTTATAAGAGCAAAGTAAGTATTTCATGAATATTTCAATTTTGTTGAATCAGTTTAGTTGACAGCTGATTAAAATTATATTTCACGAGAACTTAAATTTAAAGTGAAATTTTCAAATTTCACTTCAAGAATATTTAAATTAACATTTTCTACTCCAAGGATTTGCATATTCTCTTGAGTTATAATGAATTATAATTTCTTAAAATATTGTTTGCATACATTAGCCCGACATTAGCGTCTTAGGAACTTTATGAGGTCTACTGATATTCATGTCAAAAGACAACTTGTCTTAGAAGATTTGAATGCAAAGTCATCCTTCCGTAGACACTTTCTTTGCGTATCAAAAATTGTCAATTTTTTCATGACTTTTCATGAATCGCGCAAACTTTCAAACAAAAATCATATTTATAGTGTAGTGACGAAGGCATAAGTTGTATAACAGATTCATAAACTGATTCTTTATAAACTCAGTATCACCTTAAGGGCAACCACTTTGGCATATGACGAATGACAGTTTGTATGTTATTGCAATGCTTTATAATTTGAATACATATATAATATATTATATAAAGTAAAATATATACTGAATATTGAACACAATATATACTGTATCAAACATAGAGCTTGAACACAAAGCATTTTCTGTAGATATTGATGGATCTGAAAGCAAATATGACTTTATAAGTTTGATGCGTGTAACACGAGTCACGAAAGAGCTGGCTATTATTAAAATATATGGTATCACATCATTTTACTCGATATTAGTAATGTGTTAGGCTCGAGATTCTCAAGTCTATAAACTAATTTTTAAAATATATATTTTGAGAATCTCTGTCTGATTTTGTTTTATAAAACACTAATTAAAATATTAAAACATCTAAACATTTAGAAAAATACGTTATTTATAAAAATAGCGAAAACGATTTAATTGTATAAATATCTTATATAAGGTAAGACTCAATATCAGAATACTACTAATTTACAGCTAACTCCTAACCACATAAGGTATGTACAAACGTACAAAGAATGCTTCTTCACTGGTGCCATTGTAGTCTCACAACTTTATTGAACTTTCTGAATATGCATAGTAACTAAAACTTTCTTTTTCTTTGTCCACTGCATAGATATAGTTTTTAATCAAGATATATATCATTCAATTATTATTTATATGGTTTTACAATTTTGAATAAACTCTTAAATTAGTCCTTATCTGAAATTCAAAAATATTGAAGTAACCAGAGCTATATCTGAGCTGTATGTACTCGAATAAGATTTTTGACAGAAATACCAATTTTTTAAATGATGGATAAATTCTAACAACAATGCTCATAGGGGTCAATGTTAGGTTGTAAGGTCAAAGCACAACTGACTGAATTTGGTCGCGGTCTGGGAAAAAATTCAAGTAACTCAAAAAAAATTTTGTGATTCTTGACTTCACTCTTAATGAATGAATTTTATTTCAAAAATTATTAGAATCAATATTACATTTTATTAATTTCTGAAATTTTATTAATACGTGTATAGTTTTACATACAGTTACAGTATAGTAATAATTTTTATATTATTGAGGATTAGTAATCACTCCTTCGTACTCTTGGTATTGTTCTTAACTATGACGATATAATTCTCACTTTCTTTGTATATCCCCTTTGAATAGTCCCTAATTTTACGATAGTTGACATGTGTTGCCATGACATTAATTTTTTACGATAGTTTAATAAACCCTAACCTAACCTAACCCAACCCAACTAAACTATATAAAATAGAAATAGATTTAGTTTGGATGGTTTAGTTAGATCGAGGCGATCGCGAATACCAGTGCTAAATACTAGTTTAAATGTCAAACTATCCTACTTTGCTACCAATGGTACAACTTTTGTCAATTTAGACTCTGCCTAATATATAATAAAGAAAATCCTGGTTAGGCATCGTTCGCAAGTAGACCCTTCAGACCTTTCTTAAGACCCTTCAGTGTAAACTGCACTGATGCGATCTGGCCATAGGCATAGTGAAGACCTCCCCCTAATGGTACTCGTATTCATTGCTCGTATTATGTGAGCGATGCTTCACTATTATAGTGAAATATTGCATAATATTGTTTTGTGCTCAATAGGACCTCAAAATCTTCAAAATTAGCTCAAATTCATAGATTATGTGATAGTGTTAAAGATCGTCATAAGTGCAAACATTTCTTTAATATCTTGATTCAATTGACTTATACAGTGTCATATTTAAAACTTTTCAAACCCTTATTTATGTCAAAATGTGTTCAAATAATTTATTCATTCAATGTATTGAATGCAAAGGCAAAAAACTTAGCAGTATTTTACTTTAATGTTTTCGTGATATTTTCTAATAAATTTTCAATAAATAATACATACGGTATAATAGTCTCTCGTATATTCACAAAAAATAAACTAGAGTTAAACCGGAAACCAATTTTCCTGTGTTTTTGTCCAACATTTTTAATGCTCAAAAGATATAAGACTTATAATTATCGGTAAATAAAAATTTCAACTTTCGATTAATAAGAAAAAAAATTTAAAAAAATAATTTTAAATTAATAGTTATTTTTTGCCGTTTCTTAAAATTACAAATTTCTAAGTTTGAACTTGAAATGAGTTACTATTTTTAATATATAGTTTGTTTTTTTGTATTCTAATATCTAATGTTAATTCATGTGAAACGCAAACATAACTATTAGCAGTTAAGAAAAACTAATTCATAATTAATTAGCTGTTAGGAGGAAGTAATTAAAAACTTATTTATTCCAATTGTGTCATTTGACTTTTTAGAATATCTAATAAGAAATTATCGATAAAGCAAGTATTTGTCTTAATTACATATAGAAAATTCAGTGTTGAATCAATTAATACATTAAAAAGGTGATCAACTGTTGGCCATTAAAAAATTACTCACTTTCTAAGTGACACAAAATCATTGAATTGAATTCGTGACACAATTATTAAAAGTAAACCAAGTTTTATATTACTAATAGTTAAGACAATTTCAAGTGCAAACCTATTAAAAGCGTATAAACCGAGAATTAAAATATTTTTTTGAATTAATATGAATTTATAATTTGAAATATATTAAAATAAGACATAATATAAGCTACGCATAGAATTAAATAGAATGAAATTAAAAAAATGTAAACTGAATACAGGGCTTACAATATTGATTCTATATTAAGCATCCCTGCATTGATCAATAAAACAGTACATTTAAAGCTTCTCTTTGGCTGCTTTGCCATTATGTTTCCTTAGTTTTGTACTCATCACGAATCCTAAACTTTTTTTGCAAGTAATGTACAATTATGTGTGCGTCAAAAGTAAAGCCATTGAAAAAGAATCGATGGAGAGACTGAATTATTTTGAATGGTAAGCAAAAAGATTTAAAGGCAACGATATTTTGGCAAAACTAACGAATATATCTCATGAGAAAAAGGATAACTCGAACGACACTTGTGCTAAGTTCGCGTTCACCTACATTACTAGTTTTGAGTTTAGAAATAAGGCACTGTATTGTAGATAACATAACACCATTTGGTGTGAGAGGTGGTCGTCAAAGTATAATACGTTTTTGAATGGGAAAAATGACAGAATGTGAGAATACCATTGAAGGTGGAGGGGATTGTAGGCGATTGTGATGCATATAGAAATACAGAGGAGAGGAGAATTCCTTTCAGCCTCAAACTTGTTACCAGACTAGACTCCAAACTACATGAAAGTAAAAGATATTTGCCAAGAGGCGGAACCAAATGCGATCGTAAATAAGTTTTTAGAGTTTCCAAATACAAGACTTGCTATGATTTCCAGTGTAATTATCATTATTACAAAAGAGGAAATAATTATAATAATAACAACTTTCCAGTAAATAATTCAAATAGAAAAGTATGGCTAACTTTAATCAGTTTTGTTTCCTTTCTATTAATGATTTGAACATTTTTTTAAAAGCTTTAAAATAAACAATAAATTCAAATAAATCAATAATTTTATAATCTAAAGCTTCAGAGGTTTGATTCGATCGAAGTATCTTAAGCATTAGCAATAGTGAAGTGCAAATGACAATGCTCGAGCTTTAGCCAAAGCGCTCGAGTGTTTCAATATAAGCCAAGCTCAGCATGTTAAAGAAGCTATTAGGTTAAAGCTCAAGCTCATAGTAGTGAGCTTAAGCGAGCCTCCCTTATAACTAAAACCTAACTAAAACCTGACTAAAACCAGTTAAAACAAAACTTTTCCTAGTATTCAATAACTTTGCAACTCATAATTTAATAGAGGAAGAATTTTCAGTTTTACTTTTGAATTATAAAGATTTATATTCGCTTTTATGCAAAAATGAAATAAATTTAAATTAAAGGAAAGATAACCATTTTTGTATCTGTACAGTATATTCAAATATAATATAAGTTTCCCTTGGATTTTATGATTCCCTCTCTAGGATTTAATAACTAAGTATTTAAAATAATTAATTTTTCAATTCAGTTCAAATAAACATTCAAACACCAGATAAATTATATAAAGTTGTCTTAATTTTTATTATGGCTGATGAATGACTTTAGAAACATGTGGTGTGTGTTTTAAATAAGCTTTAAATAATTTGGCAGTTAATTTAGAAATGTAAAATTATCAAACATTCTAATAATCAGGTATTAAACGTGTAAAACTTTTCAGTTTGATAATAGGTAATTTTTTACATAAACTCAAAGCTCAAGCTCACTCCAAAATATTAAGCTAAAGCTCGACCAAATAAACTAAGCTTATGCTCATCACTAATTAGTAAAGCAGACATTTAAAGCCAGGGGTGTAGCAGTCGTGGTGTAACCCCCAGATTTTAGACATTAAAAAATGTCTATTTATTTTATTTTTAGAATTTTCAAAATGTGTTCCATTGTAAAAATTAAATAAAACATAGCAAACAATTTTTGGGATTTATATTTTAAATTAATTTATGAAATGCAGAGTTTAATTATTAAAGAAAATGTGGAATTAAAATAATTAAATAAACTCTATGTTATCTAATTATTTAAAAAATTTGATATTTTTTGACACCTTTAAGGTCTCAAAATTCTCGAAAATATACCGTTTAGTAAATAAAAAATTTTGCTTAACATTAAAACAGTGATAGTCTGAGAGATTTTTTAATAATAAAATGTAAAGTTTTTAGCACAGAAACAAACCCCAAAATTTATGCATAACTTGCGGGCGTTTTTGAAGCACTCCGGGAGTGTTCGGGAATTGAAAACATTAATGCAATTGCAAACCTTATGCAATAATACAAATAACTATACTTAAGATTATTTTCATATCATTCTCATAACCGCATAAACAAAAAAATAACGTTTCAAACGTCATATATATTGACAATTACTTAAAGCTAACATTCATTGCCGTCTATCACAAATGTCTCATAAGAGGAAACAATGAATACTCAAAACCCTAGTTTTGCGAAAGAAAGTAAGCAAAAAAAATAGTACACAATGTGTATGACATGCGCAGAGTTTAAAGGGAACCGAATAGTAGTAAAGCGTTTGCACTGAAACACACATTAGTTCTGTTGTGAGCGAGAGATAGAGAGAGAGCGACTGCGAGAACAGTAGAGAACAGAACACAACACAAACATAGAGTGGAAGACATGCAAACAGAATGTGCTTTAGAGTAGTGTCTCATCTGATATATTATTATTGTTGAAGAGTTGGTGGAGTCTTGCGCTGTGGTGTTGGACACGGCTCTGATGTGTGTCTCACTCGGAATGGTTTGGATTTGATTTGATTTGATTTTCGTCACAATTGAAACAAAAGCCAAACCAAACGCAAGACTAATAGACGGGTCTCTTGTTGTGATCGCATTGGTATTGGTATTGATATTATGCTAAAAAATGGCCGCAAATAAGAGATTGTGTTGTGTAAGAGTCGGAAGAATATCATCACAACTGAACCACAATTATTCCCATTTTAATAATCATGAAAACAGTGATTCAGTTTCTGTTTCTAATTCGTTATCCAATTGTTTAAGTATTAGTAATAATAACAGTGAATACGGACTCACTTTCCATAACAGTATAACTGGTGGTCACTGTATTGCTGGTCATAGCAGTGGTCACGCACTCAATGCTCATAATAGTGAACATCATATGCACAGAACTACAGAGACATTGCTGGACATATGCGCTAAAGTGGTCGCACTTCACGTCCCTTTTCAAAGAATAGAAGAGAGATATGAACGCATTCCCGAACCCGTCCAGAGACGAATCATTTACTGGTCATTCCCTAGAAATGAAAGAGATATCTGTATGTATTCCTCCCTCAGCAGTGAATGTGCCGGTTGTGGAGACCAACAAAAGTTACCATTTTATAAAGGATTACGACTGTATGAGAACGGATCTGTTGACAGTGTCTTACAAGTCGGTTAGTATTAGACCAATAGTACATTGTGTTTCTGTTATGCCTTTCACTACTTTCATGCCTCAAATGCCTTTTGATTCACTGTTTTATCATTTTATTTATCAATACATTATTGTGAATCACATCAGACCAACACTCATATCAATTAATATGCGTTTGTAATGTAATGCATACTCTCTTTTAGATAGCATTGCCTTTCAATGGTTCAAAATAAATAATAGCATAACATGAATGCTCTGCTATTTTCTATTTCTTCAATTGCTAGCAATGAACCAAAAAAATTGAATTTCTCTGCATTTGCGCAAAACTTATTTTATACTTAAGTTATTTTATTTTTATATTTTCTTCACTCATAAATTCGTGCTTAAGATTACACTCATTTATAAAAAGCAAAAATATAAAGTCATTTACTTTTATTTAATAAGAGACTTATATTAAATTTTATTAACTAATTAAATATTTGACAATTTTATGCACAACTATTACTATTGATAACTATAACTAATAATAATAATATTTAGTAAAATACAATTTAGACAGAAATTTATTTGTTTTGATACAACGATTTTGAGTACACACACAGCCCATACTCGCTCATACACAGCACATACAGAGCTCATACACAGCTCGTAAGCTTATTAATATTTAGTTGTTCGCCATATAAGTGAGAAGGGAAGCAAACAAAGAAGTGGTCCGTCATTTTGCATCTGACACTCCGGGAATTCTTACTCCGTGAATGCCCGCGGCATCGCATGAGCATTTCCATCGTGTTCTCGTTCTCTATCACATTCTCTCTCATATCTATGAAAGATATTTCGCTATATTATGGTAGTGGCGGATACGCCCGCCAGTCGTGTAGAGAGTGTAGTGAATGCGATACCTTCCAGATATCCTGCGAAGGTCTTCAAGTTTTTGTGTATAACTACAGCACTACTACACGCTGTTTGATGTCTCGCTTCTTTGAATGCATTCTCTCTTATACCTATTTTTTTCTTAATCTCCGTAAATAACTTTTTGCATGGCCTCAGATCTCCACAGATGATGGCTTTGCCATTGCTTTGCCTCTCAGAGACATAGCCATTACTTTGGCATTGCTTTGCCTTTACCTGCCTTTGCCTTCAAACGCATTCACAGACCTGTTATTACTGAATACAATTGTTCGAGAATAAGGTTTACTGAGGGCTACCCTTTCTCTGTCTGCGTTGTCTGTCCCTCTCCTTCTCCCTCACTCTCTGTCTTACTCTCTGTCTTACTCTCTGCCCGTCTGTCCTCTCGTTGATATCTATCTCTGAGACGTCTGTTATACTCTTGTTATT
>JAUJYT010001943.1:0-10118 GCA_033996565.1 Nanhermannia nana
AGACTTACTGATATGCTATAATTTACTCCTTAAAGATGTTGAGTTATTAAGTCCTTAAAGTTATTCACATAAAAACTGATATTAGATTTCTTTATGCCTTGTGAGAGCTGCGATGTAAACCCAAACCGAAAATATACTGCACGGGTAGGGATGAATATAAGCAGCTAAAACGAATTCAACTCTTTTATCCTCAGATAGATGAACACCAGTCGCAAAAACCGCTTCTGTTATCGAATTGAAATCAGTGTATGGCATGTTTAGGGGGAAACCTGTCATCTGAACATATTTATTATATACTGTTAGCATAACTCTATTTAGGCGTAATATTTTATAATATAAACGTCAAACCTCGTGCACCACTAGGATGTCG
This sequence comes from Nanhermannia nana, assembly GCA_033996565.1. Taxonomy (NCBI): domain Eukaryota; kingdom Metazoa; phylum Arthropoda; class Arachnida; order Sarcoptiformes; family Nanhermanniidae; genus Nanhermannia; species Nanhermannia nana. Next base: position 371 of record JAUJYT010001943.1, read on the forward strand.
TGAAGATCTTGAATAAGATCATTGATTTGAATCTTTCCGACATTCTTTTCAAGTCTCGGCAAAATCTTTTTGATTGCTTGAATGCAATGTCTATTGAAAAAAGTTCGCGATCTTTTGCGCCATCGCATTAAAGACTGGCATAAATGCTTTTCAAGCTTTTCTTGTAATTGTAGTGTATTATCGTAATCAATAGTTCCATAATCAAGGATTTCAGGCTAAAAAAATTCACATCAGAAGTAAATCTCAAATTTTGGTTTAAACTTTGGCAAAAAATAAAATATTTGAAGTCTCTTATGTAAGAAATAGTTTTTAATTGAGTAAAATCTAATAAGGATTATGAGAATACAGTGCTTGTGTTAATTTAATGACTAATTACTAACTTATTCCAGTACCTGAATACTTGTGATACCTGGTGTCGGATAATTATGATTAAAGAATGACTGCCAATCGGATGTCTTGTTAATATCATAATTGAGTCTATTTGGGTGATCATGTTTTGCAACATTGGCGTAAACCTATAAAAACAATTTATTGTAAGTTTAATGCTTTTATCTCTAGAAGTTATAAAACTAAATTGTTAGCCAATTATTTTACATTTTCTGGTGAAATGATACAACCAATTGAGTTGAGGGGGAGATAGTTATCTCTGACACTAAATTGCTCACCAGTCAAAGCATTAAAAACATGAGGGTCTTGACCGTATTCAAAGACAATCACATAAGCGGTAAAACCTTCAGGTATTCCATGTCCCAGTACTATAGCGGCTCTTTTACCCAAATATAGAAAGTAATTGCATAAGAGTATAGCGTGTTCTTCTTCATCTCCCATTAACATTTCGAGGAATTGATCAGAACTGCACCATATATCACATACACCGGGAAGTGCAATACTATCTGGTACTTTTGGTATGAGAGACACGAAGCGGCTTAATCTTTGCATTACTTCATTAGTTGCGTTCAAATTGGTTAAGAGATCTTCGGGTGGTTTTAAAGATCGCAAATATCTCGAAACCATAACTGATTTTGCATTGATATCAACCGCTAATGCCTTTATATTACGATTCGGAAACTGTTCGTTCAACTTGTTTTGCCATTTCTTTGCGTACAACATAAGTGATTCACTTTCGATGGTATCGCACTGGCAATAAATATAAAGGTTAAAAGTGAGTCATTAGTAAGAATTTGCTTATTTCACTCCTTTTGTAGACTCTCCACTTTGAACTCACTTTTATTACAAGTGGTTCTGGAAGTTGTAATGATGGGTCTATAGTAATGAAAAGTGTCAAATACGTGTGCTTTGATGTATCGCTGCTATTGTGCCCTCCGGATTGTCCTCCTAATAGCCACCCTTTAGTATCGTATTCATAGCCAAGAAGTATTAAAGGGGTGCTTAAGCTAAATGTGCCTGAATTAAGAAAAATGCCATTCTTTGAATGACTTGAGAGAGTTTTGCAATGGGGTCACGGATTAGATTGGAGTAGAGAAAGGGTATGCAGAGTAAGCAAAAAATAGAAAAAACCTTCGATTTTACTATTCAGATAAAGAGTAGAAAAAGGTATTTTGAGTGATCCGAGCCATCGTCGTTCAGTGCGTTTGTGAATTATTTTCTGGCCCTCGTCTGTTATGTTTTCCTCTGAATTAAGTAAGACCTCATCGAATAAATTCAAATAAACGCAATCACTTATTTGTGTCAAATTGGAAGGCGAACAGTCATTCTCTGATGGCCTGTCAATTAAAAAATTAACTCATTTTATCATTGGTCAGTCAAGATTTTAAATGATTATTAATTTAAATTTTAACAACAACACAAACAACACCAAAATATCAAATTTGACAAACTAACGAAAGTAACCGCCATTATTACAAACTTTGGGTCTGAGTTGTATTAATATATCTGGACTTTAGTAACTTTATTTCCTTTTCTTAAAAGTTGTTAAAATACGAAATTAATTTGCATGAATTGACCCTCAAGCAGGGTGACATTGAATAAGCTAGAAAATAATTTTTAACTATTTTTAAGCCTATCTTTTATAAGCAAATTAGTGTTTATCTTATATCTACTAAGCACTGGCGTAAACAGCTATGGGGCTAAGATTTTATTGAAATTATAAAATAAATTTTACTTGAACTTTAATGAAAGTGTTTCATTCCATGTTGGTTTGGGTCCTTCAGCTGTGTTGGTTCGTGCGCTTTCCCTTTGAAAAACTGCCTCAACAAATGGGTTAACTTTACATATATTTGGAAAATCTGTATATTAGAGAATGCAATGGATTAAAGAATTTTATAAAGAAAACCCACAAACCCACAAACCTACCGCTTTCTCCGTTGGGTCGAGTCGTGACTCTATCTGGGTCTCTAACCGGTACATTAATCGCGTGCATAATCGTTATCACAATTTTAATTTCTGAATTTCCAATCAGATTCGCAGCAATTTTTTTTCGTTCTCTTCGATAAGGATTTAAAGGCCTTTTATTCTGAGCGGCAGAAAGCAAAGTGAATCCGAGCATACTTTGAAAGTTAAACAAAACAGAATCAATATTAATAAAAATAGTTTAAACAATATTACAGAATAAATTACAGAATAAATTACAGAATATTACAGAATATTTGAGTAATAAATATGAATACAACCCAATGCTTGGTATATCCTCTTCAATGACAATATCTTCTAAAGTCCGAGGCCTATCAAATGTTCCTCTCGATTGTCTAATTAGTTGTTCCCGAACTTTTGTTAAAATCTTAACAGCTTTTTCTCGCTTATCTTCAACCCCTATTTTGCTTTTTAGTAGCGCTTTGCTCTTAACTTTCTCTTCAAACAAATCCATCGAAATTTCTTTTTCATTAAGCGGAATGAATCGAATTTCTTTAAATTTAGGCATTCGTTGCCATCGAAGTTGCAATAAACGAAATCGAGGATTATTTTCAATCTCTTCGTCAGTAACAAAATCAAATTCTTTCATGAGTGGATCCAATCGAAAACATTTCTGATAATTTTCATTGCTTTCAAGCAAGTATTTGTAACTTTTGATTGTGTCGATTAAAGTAACATTATTTGGATCGTTTGGGTCCTGTATTAATAATTGTTGAATCCATTGTTTCAAATCGTCGACATTCAAAGTTTCCAAATTTTTTAAAAGTAAGCTTTCATTCTTGTAATTCAGAGCTAAGTCTGATGGACAAAGTAATACTCCTTCTGAATTCATTTCCCAGTATAGCATATATTCAATGACACCATTAATGATAGATTGCTTTGAAAAATCAAAACTGCTTTGATTTGATGCAAACTCTAGCTGAAGAGGCGATGAATTATTGTTGTTCGTCAAACCGTCTGGTAGTGGGATAAAAATGTTCGCCAAATGATTTGCACTTAAATTTTGCTTTTCATTTACACAGAGTCGCAATTTTGCGCTCGAATTTTTAATATTAATATTGAAATTTTGATTCCAATTAATACAAAAATTTGAATTCGTTTCCTTATCATTAGTTTGAGCGCAGTGCACATCGTCCACAATAATCTGAATGCTATATCTTCTTCTCAATAACTCATTTTGTCGCCTCTGTTCTGATTTTGGCAAATCTTTGAGCTTTACATTTATTTCATTCATTTCGAGCTTTATTTTTGAAAACTTTGGTTCTCCGGGAAGTCTGCCGTCGAGCAAAAGAGTGTTATTTTGAACTTTTTCTGCTATTTTAGTTTCATCTAAAGTTAGTTCTGGCGGATCTGGTTTAGTGGGTCCAACATTTTCTTCAATTTGTTCGACAGGATCTGAAGAATCCACTTTACTTGATATCCGGCGTTTTGATCTGTGCCATTGTTTCCAATTTCTTAGTTCTCTTCTATATTCTTCCTGAGCTTTTTCATTATTTTGTTTCAAAATATATATTTCAAAATCAATCGCTTCGCCAACCAATTGATTCCAAATTTTCTTTTCCTTATTGATGTTAATGTCTGTGTCTTCTATACAAACAAGTTTAACATTAGTAGTTACGTATCCCTGTATTTCTCTAACTCTTTGTAACTGATCCCAAGTATTTAATAATTGTAGTAAAACACTTCTCAGTTCTCTTATTTTTACATTTCTGTCATTATAAGTATTGATTAGTAAACTTTTATTTACTTCAATCCTTTCATATTTATTGACATCCATTTCATCTGCAAATGTATCGGAATTTATGTTTTTCGCTGTCATGAGTAAAGATCTAAAATTTTGAGAAAGAGCTTGTATTTTATTTTCTTCTATTATAGATGTATAGGTATTATAATATTCAACTAATTTTCGTGATAATGCATGTTCTTCGCTAAACAATGGATGGTTTGTGAATGTCAAAGATATAAGTTTGATGACCAACTCGTATTTAATATCTGATGAGATTTTGAATGTCTCTTCCAGACGACACGGTCTTATTTGTGATATAATTTTTTTGTCTGATCCATAGTTTGGGCAAATAGTTACAGAACGCTTGACTTCTGATTTGAAATTACTCTTTATAAAAGCTGAGGTTTCGTCGAGAAATTGTTCTTTCAAGCCTTCGCTTAAAATTCGATTTTTTAGTTTATTAATATTTTTTGAAGAAAGTCTATTTTGCAATTTTTCAACATAAAGTCCGTCCTCTGCAGCCTCTGATATATTTAATTCATTGCATGTTTTATCAGACGGTATAAATAATAGTTTCTCTTCTTCGGCTATCATTTCTTTTCTCGTTTTAAAATATGGTTTACTTTTTTCATATGTCTTCCAATTGTGAGTTAAGGAGAATATGTCTTTTACTAATAATCTTGAATCTTCGTCCTCAACTTGTATCACTTCTTCACCTTCTTTTTGAACTTTTGGCGTCGAAGCAATGGAAGCATCGATTGACTTATGACTTTTTTTAGATGAATCCCAATCTGTCTTAACAAAGAAATCATAGGCTTCTTCTCTTGAAATTCTATTCTCATTCAACTGTTCAATTTCTGAGTCCAAAACTTTTTCAATATTTTGTCTCCAAAGAGATCGTGAACTTAAACGTGTTTCGATTTCTTCATTGAGTTCATGTTCTTGTTTTTCTAATAATTCTTCGTTAAATGATCTGCGCTTTACCTTTTGTTTGGCTGACTTGAGACGATTTCTTATTTTATCTCTAAAGGCAGCCGACAAGGTCTGGTCCATCATTGGAGTTCCAGTACGACTACCAGGAAATGTTGAGGTACTACCTCTGGATGCGATGCTGGTCGGCGAAGACATATCTCTTATTGATTGACGAGAGTCACCATTAGGTGAGGGCACAGAAAGCATATCTAAATTTGTTACTACAGTCGAATCAAAGGGCTCGCCATCACTGAAATCAGAACTACTTTTCTTATTAAAATCATGTTTTTTATTAGGTCTCGGTCTCGAAGTAATTATATCATTATTTGAAAGAGAAAACACATCATCTTGTAATTCACTGGTCTCGAATACATCAGAATCTTCATCAACTTCTAATGATAAAGAAGACCATTGTTTACTGGTATTTGGCTGAAGATTCCTGCGTTTTAACAGAAAACAGTTATTTAAGTAATTAAAAAGCGATTGAAAGCACTATAAATATTATGTCTAACATTGCAAGCGTTATGAACCACTTTCTAGCTATGCATTAATGAAAGGCCATATGAATAATTGTCAGCATGGGAATCACGTACTCATTGGAGGTGATCATATCTACTTCCATATTCATGCTATCGATTTATGCTCATTCATAATTGCATTAATACGTATGTAATAAATATTATACCAAATACTTTTTGTTTGTTTTGTTTTTTGGCAGTTCTATCAAAACAGTATTGTTATAGCAACACATTTTTGTTCCGAAACACTACTCTTCAGCTTATAATGTTTTTGATTAAATTTATAGGCTTTCCGTTTGTTTTCTCATTATTATAATACCATATCATTGTCAAAAGAATTAGCGGTTTATTATGAGTGACAAAGATATTGCACAGCTTTTAGCGAAAAATGAAATTAATTCAAGTGACAAATTAAAAGAAGAAAATAATCCTTCATTTACTGATGAGAATGACACAGATTCACAGTTTGTCTCAACAAATAAGCCTAGAATTAGGCCCAGACATAAGCGGGTATCTAAAGAGGAACTCATTGAGTCGAGTCCTCAAAACGAATCAATTCAAAAAACATCTTCTGATTCAGGGATAGATTCTTTTCGAAAAGAGGAGCAAACAATAGATGTGATGAGAGAAACAGAAGAAAGTAAGTTAAACGACAGCGAAAACATTGTTGAGCCACATAACGAAGTAAACAAAAAGAGTCACTCAGGTATACGTCGAATGTCTAAAGGATTATCAAAATTACAAAAACTTAGACCTGGAATCAAAAGCAAAAGACTTGAAACTAATAGAAAGGCTGACTCTGAGAAAGCAAGCATTGAAAATAATAAACCACAAAATCTAAATGAACTTAATGAACAAAATTATGATTCATCAAAAGACGTATCTGTGGAAAGTGACAGCATTTTAAATTTGAAAATTCATAGAATCGAATATTTAAAATTAAATCAAAAAATAGTTCATCCAATCATTGAGATTCATGTCATTAATTTAACGACAGGAAAATATTTATCGAAAAAGCAGATAAACAAAAGCGTCACTTCTTATTATGAACAAAAACTTCTCGATTTTGTGATGCCTGTAATGACAAAGCCATGTCATGATATTCAAAATTCATGCTTAATTTGGGACCAAAATATTCTTTATAACGAAGATTACGATTATTTTGCAAAACCTGAAATCATTTTCTACTTTGAGGTATAAAAAACTTAACTGAAACTTATTTACTTCAAAATTTGTATTTATTCTCATTGATACAGATTCTTGAGTTTGAAACACCGAATAGTAATTTAAATAATAATTCGCAAAAGTGGTGGAAACGAATCGCATGGGCTTTTCTTAGACCGATAAGCGATAACCAAAAACACGATCACACTGGACATAAAGTGCGGTTACAATTGTATAAACCTGTGATTATTCAAAAATTAAACACTAAATATTTGGATACAACAGAGGTATCAAAAAGTTTGACTTTAATTTAGGTGTTAGTTATTCATAAATTAATTATCATTTGACAAAAATAAAATAGCTGTACAACTGGTGGAAAAATAAGAAAATGTCACCAATTTCAGGAACCCTATCAGTAACTGTTGAATCGCAGTCAAGATTTTCGCTTAATTTACAGCCAACTCTGCGATCATTGTTTCCAATACAACCTGAAATATCATTGAAAAATAGTTATAATCTTAAGGATGAGACTAAAAATTCTCAAAATAAGGAGAAAATTATTAATGAAAACATTGTTAAAAATGACCAAATTTTGCTTTGGAATAGACTTGAAGGACAGTCTTGCAAAATACCAAAGACTCGATGGCATTCTTTATCAGGAAGTGGAAGAGGATGTTTCTGTTTGAACTTCTCTAAAGATGGCAAAAAGCTTTCATGTGCTTCACCTATCAATTCATCGAACGAATACTCCATATTTATTTATGAAATACCATCAACTAATTTGTTGAGTCATTTCGGTCATCACAATGGCATAGTTTATGAGCTCGATTGGGCTCAAGACAATCTATCAGTCCTTTCGGCATCAAATGATTGCACAGCAAGAGTTTGGAAACTTAATGACAGCAGTGATTGTATTGATTCTGTATTACTGCCTCACCCGTGCTTCTTATATAGCGCTAAGTTTCATATAAAAGATAATAATATTGTATTAACTGCTGGTTTTGATGGTGTGATTCGTGTTTGGCATTTAAGTGATTTAAATAAGGCTGAGTTATTGCAAGAGTTAAATGTATTTAAAGGATCTGTTCTATGTTTGTCTTGGAATCGCGAAAATGATAATGAATTACAATTATTTTCTGGAAGTGAAGACGGAATTGTCAAAGTTATTCAACAAACGAATAATGAATTGATGATAAGCTCGACCATTATTATTAAAGATTTAAAAAATGTCTCAATAAATAACATTTGTGTTCATCCGTCTGGAAATAAATTAATTCTTTTCTGTAGGGATGGAGTGCATAGAATGATAGACTATAAGTTGTAAGTTATCATTGAGTTGTGTAAAAAGTAATTTTTTTAATCAAATTTCAATTAAAAACAGGGAAATCATTACACAAGTATATAAAGGATCGATAAACCTAAGTCATTTCATTCGTGGCTCTCTATCTCCATGCGGTCAACTTGTCTTTATGTGCAGTGAAGACAGTTCTGTTCTGGTCTGGAAAACAGAGACCGGTATATGAATTAACACTTTTTCTATTAAAATTGAGTTCAATCTAATCTTTAGATAAATATTTTTAATTTAAAAGGAGAAAGAGTTCACACCTATTTTGATGTTGGATTGAATGGTCTCATAACTTATGTAGAGTATCATCCTTTCGATCATGTATTAGCTATTTGTGGTCTCGATACCAGTGCTTCAATACTGTTGTATCGTTACGTTCATGAAAGTAATAGAACAAAACTGAATCCAATCGAAGATAGGAATAAAAGAACTTATAATCAAAGTGAAGTTCCTTCGACTTTAAGAAATAGTTTTCAAAAGGCTATGATTATGTTGGACTCTATCATCAAATAATCATAAAAATGGTTTATCTTCAGTGCATTTCTTTAAATATTTCAGAAGTGGATTAATCTAATTAACTATTAGTAAATATTCATGTAATAATTGGATAGTTTTTATTAATTTATTTGCAACTCGTATTCATTTAGGTTTTGTGGCATTCAATTTAATTATTGAAATCCTATTATTAATTGTAAATTCAAATGAATTAAATTTTTTATTAAATAAAAGAAAATAGATATAAAGATTGCTTTGATGTTCAAATAAAAAGATGACTTCTAGAAAATGGTATTCTATTTTACAATTTTTCAGATAAACGTTGTTCACGAAAACGCATTTCTCTCGACAGTAATTTCTTCGTCAGGATCTGAATAATCATTACTTTCATTGATCGCATACTTTTGTAGAAACTGTTGCGAAGATTTTTTATAATAATTAGGCTCAACATCTAATTCATTAGGATTTTTATTGGAATTCATTCCCTTATTAATTAATGGTTTTTTTTCATTTTGTGATTTCCAAAATTTATAATAATCTGTGTGACCACTCGGTTGAGGAAATATAGGATTTTGATCTTCATTTTCATCTAAAAGATAGTCTTTGATTCGTGAATTGACTGATTGACCATTAAAATTGGTCTGTTTTCTGATTTGTTTTGTGTCTATTTAACAGTATTGTTATAACAAATAAGAATATAAAAGGAAGTCCAGTCCAACCGAAAATTATTATAAAAGTTGTTAACCACCAGTCAGTATCAATTAATTCATGATAATTAAGCTTCAAATTCTCAATTCCTGAACTGAAGTTCAATTCATTCATATTTTTGAATATAATTTATTATAATTAAAATTACAATATAGTCTTACAATAGTATTTCTGTATATAAGAGTGCGGTTATTGAGTTTACACAACAGAATTAAAGAAATCTCAAACTTTATAAATTCAAAGTTTCAAAGCGTTTAAATAGAGAATAACTATAACGCGCAATAATGAATAGCGATCAGTAATATTTTGAGACGCATTTAAAAGCTTTGTTCAGCATTTATTTGAATTTTAACTTCTCAACTCATTACTTTCTCATATAAAATAAGTGATTTTAAAGTTTGAAACAAAATTTGAATTAACTCTTCATACATTTTATACTTGCTTCTCCTT